>GL379920.1:196922-221324 GCA_000143925.2 Caenorhabditis brenneri | reverse complement strand
TATGTTCTATACGTTGCCGAATAGAAATAGTTCCCCTCTTAGATGCTGACAGCACAGATGGAAAGGATTCTCCAGTATTTCTGATTTAGAGAGGTGGTAAGAGGCCTCTTGGAAAACCATGTGTTTTCGCATATTATGCTACAGATGAATTGGATAATTGTGGATTCAGATTCAGATGTCTCTTCTCCTTTTCTAATAATGAGGCAAAAAAAAAAGGGGCGTTTGCTCAGACACTTATCCAAATGAATAACATCCAACAGGCAACATCCATGTAAGGAATTAGAAGACTGCAAGAGGTTTAGGCCCGGCCCGTCACAAGTATGCTTTTATGTTGGAATCTTTCCTCCTATTCACTTTTTTGGAGCTAGTCGATTTTTTATAGCAGCGATTTAATCTGGAGGGTTGTACAATAACTTAGGAGGGACAGACACTTAGCATTAACGATATTTTTTAGGTATCTAAGCTTTCCAGTTTCACCAATTCTAGAAATTTAGTCGATTTTCGGGTTCCGTAACTTAGCTTTGGAGACTTCACTACTGACTTTGCTAATGGTAGTGAGAGCTTCTGATATATGCAAACAAGAACCTTGAATTTCATGTAAAGTCATGCTCTCATGATGATTCTTAGTGTAATGTATCACTTGTTATATTCATCTTACCTTCGATAGCTAGGTAAATAGATAGGATGTCAACTCGGATAACTCGGCCTCCGTGAGTAAATTGATGTGTGGGCTTACTCCCCCTTTTTTTAAACTTCTCTACTTTTGTCTAGCTGTCAACTTGGATGACTCTGATGAGTGATTTCTACCCCACTCCCAACTTCTTCAAGACTACTAGATTCTCCTACACTACTTGACTTCCAGCTCTTGCTGAAACCAACTGAAAAATGGACTTCGACTCTTTTCAATGCCACCCAGAAGACTATGAACGATTCGAGCAGATTCACAATGCGATGTTTCTCGTTGTGAGCACTATTGTAAGTTGATATCCAATTTTATTCTCACTGAATGTCAATTGAACCGGCCTGGTTTTTCCGGATAAGCTCACAGAATTCTCTAAAGTTGAAAACGATTATTTTCAGTGGGTCCTCTGGATGTACTTCCGTGGAGGATATGAAGTGGAGGTGATGGAAGAGGTGAACATGGAGAGAGCTGAAAGAGCTGTAGCTGTTGCAAAAAAGAACAAGAAATCGAAGAAGTCGACGGCAAAGAAAGGAAAGAAGAATGGTGGAAGGAAGAAGAATAAATTTTGAGAAACCATAAATTGTTTTTTTTTTTTCATTACTGTGACCATTTTGTAAGCCAACTGATAGATTGAATAAATAAATTAACCCTGAGTTCAAGCCCACCAGAGGTATATAGATACTTTTTTTTGTGTCAGAAAAAAATGTTTCATGTTCTACCACTTTTAAATATTTTTGCTAAGCCATCATAATGATACATCGCAACAGATAACCATGCGTCCTCAAATCGAATATGAGAGAATCCTATGATGTGCTTCGTCTTTACAGAGTCGGAAGGAAGTTGATGATGTTTCTTTTCAGGCAACATGATCTATGCTAGGGTATGTCAACCAAGAATCAGCGACATTCTATAGGGATTGTCTGAGGAATCGGACCTCATTGTTAAAAATGTGTCCGTTACGCAATCGGAGCTTTTCCAACAAGGCGAATTTCTTATACTCTGACTTTCAAGTGATTCAGTTGTACAGAATTGAAAATGGCTATTGATCTCGTAACAAGTTTCCTCCAAGTAACTACTGTCGCCATTTTTTTTGGTCGAAAGTTTCACAGTTTTCTTGACTATAGCTGTAATTGCTATACTACATGATGCGGGGGCACTAATCCTTCCTCCAGTAATTGCTAGATACGTTGTCATATCGAATAAGTCAACTCCCGTGAGGTAATGAGGAGTCGGAGTTATTACTGTGCGGAGTTCGTGGGAGTTTGTGCAGTGTGTAGGCATGGAGGCATTTTGGCTCACTCATTTTTGATCCAGGCTCGTTAGAGCTTCAACATTTTCAATTTTTGTCCTAAGTCCTAGCAATGAACAACACGACATCATCTTGGATCAGTGACAATGCCCGTGGATTGGAAAAGTTCCGAATCTTTCTCAAGACCGTCACCACCATATTTCTTCTTTTGAGTGTTGTGGTAAGTCTAAAAACCGATTTTGATTCTCAAAAAAATAGCGAATTCAGATGATCATCACCATGATCTTCACCGCTGATGAGGTCTACGAGAGCGATATGGAGAGCAGGGAAGGTATGGGAGCTCAAGGCCAATGGGAAAATCGGGAATCCGTGGATCTCGATGAAGAAGAGGAAGAATCAGAGGATTCAGATGATATTAAGGACGAGGAAGACCAAGAAGATGGTCAGATCCTGGGAAGCGATGGTGGAGATAAGACTGATTATGGAACCGATGTTTCGAGCAACGAATAAGTGTCAAATTGGCAGTCTCCGCAAATTTTGAGTCATGTAATTTTCTGAATTATCCATCCGATTTTCGATTTTTTGCAAATAGAGTATTTTTTACTGTTCGATTAGTCTTGATCCCAATAAATTTGGTTTAGATTTCATGTTTTCAGGTTTTCAGTGTTACAGTATAGGAGACTGTCTCTTACTATTTTAGGACATCTAAGAGAAAATTTTAAGCTGCTAACCTCAAAGTTGTTTTCAGTCATCCTACAACTGCCCCTGGTATCAAACAACCTACCGTGAGAACTTCCTTGCCTTATGTACGTGATTGTTTATCACATGTTTCTTATAAACATGAGTTGCTCAGAAATTCCTCTTCCTAAATTTATTTTCTCATCTGAATTCAACATAGTCACCTGATTTTGAATAAAGTGTTGGATTCGTTGTTTTTCCCCGAAGGCTCCTCTCTCTGGCGCAAACCTATTAATTATCATCCCGTGGGTAGACGAAAGGGAGATATTTCCTCATTTCCATTTCTTTCTCTTCAGCTGTCAGTTTTCGTTTCCTTCTTGTTCGGAAGATTTGCATTTTATTGGCTTGGTGGAACCTTTTTTTAATTGAATTTTTCAGTTTCGTTGTCCGTGAAGACTGCTAGTTGCAGTATCTACAATGGACCAAGTTGATATAGTAGTATTCACTGCCTTACTTCGAATGTTCCTGGTGGTTTTTGTTCTTTTGATTGTTGCAGTAAGTTTTTTATTCACATTTTGCCACACTTATTCGAAAATGAGGTTACTGTAGCTACCGTAACCCTCCAGTGATCCGAGCTCGAAATGTTACAGAATTGAAGCGCTCGGTGATCCAACTATCAAAATTCTACTGCAGCAAGATCCTCAAAATTACTTTTTCAGAAAATCTACCTATTCTTCGTGGACCGAAAATTGTCAGAAGCTCGAGAAGAACGAAGACGCCAGATTCGTCATGATGGTTCGGTATGGGAGGCAGAGAAAGATGTGTGAGGTGGATGGGTGAAAAATAATGATTTGCTTGTACCTCTCAGGAACCTGTGCTTCAACTATCTTGTTTGGATTTTTACAGTATCTTTGAAATGTTTACCTCATGCGATTTTTATAAAACTGTGTTCAACGTTTTGAGTCTTGTTAGTTTTTCCCAAGTCAATCAACTAGGCTATTGGATTTCAATTTTCTTCAAAGCTAGTCCGAGATGCCAACTTTTTTTTGATTTTTGGATTTACTTTGAACCAGAAGTCTACTCAAGCTACAATCCAATTTCCCATACATCATAAGATATTTTTTCCCAAAAATCCTCCTCCATTTCCTGATCTCTCGTGGGAAAATTCTGACCTGGTCATGTTGTTTTTATGAGTTTTTTTTTCGAGCACTAGACTCTCTTCAGAATTTTTATGACTCATTATTAAACGATTATTTAAAAAACTATTTTATTACGAATCAGACAATAAAAAAGCAGCAAAGTTAGGGTTAGGCAGGTTTGAGAAGAGGGATAAGGAGAGGGATAAGTTATAACACTGGGAAACGAGAAAACGGGTCACTGGTAAGCAAGGTACTACATATGAGATTGGATCTTCATAAAATTGATAATTGCATTCACACTTACTTGTTAGAAACTGGGGTAACCGAGAAAGTATCTAAGTGCACTTCTTTACAAACTTCTAACATTTCTAGAAATCATCAAGGTAATAACTACTGATAAGCCAAATAAGTAAACTCTACAAGAGAATTGAAAATGCATAAAGCTAGGTTAAAGGATATAACTTATGTGGTTATTCACGGACGAAAATATGACACTCTTATTCAATTTTTGTGGAAATTTTCCAAATTAAAATGCGTTACAGCCTAAGAAAAATTGAAGTGAAGTGACAATTTTCCATTCGTGAACAACCACCTTATAAAGAGTCTCAACGGTCAAACTCAATTGTCTTAAACATCTCTTTCGGGGACATCTCCGGATTTAGTATCACCTCATTTATATGAACAGTAGTAATTACAGAACCATCTACACTGTCCTTATACGACACTATATTCCTATTAGTCGTTGTCCCCATCAGCAACTTCATGTCTTCAAAACACGAAAGATTCGTTCGAGTCTTGATTGCAATGCGGTTGTGTTCAGTTTGATGCCACTGGTAGTCCCAGACATCTCCATTCCGTTGGAAATGAATTTCTTGGAGTTGGTTCTTGTGAAACTTGTAGAAGTGCATGAAGTAATCGGTTTCTGGAAATAATTCTTTTTTTGAAAAACAGTCATCTAATGGAAACCTTTACTTCTCACTATTTTCAGTACTGCTAAACGGGTAAAGTTGCAGTTTAGCTTCATCGAATCGAATACTGTATCCTCCATTGGATATCTATGAGTCATAACCCCATCGGATAAGTTGACCCGACAAATCCCGGTTTCTTGAAGTGCAAGAAGGAAGAATGTGTCGGCGATGCACATAGAGCAAACTTCAGGGGACATCTGGAACGAAGGTTACAGTTCTCTTGCCTTCTGGGGCTTGACTTCTACCTCATCTTCAGCATGTTGCTGCAGCCTGTACTCTTTACCATGACCCCTCACAAAGTCCCAAATGAAATACCGATCCTTGCAGGCAGTCACCATATAGTGTCCATTGGCACAAGCAAATTTAGGCCTGGTTGTTGTGTGGTGGCAGAAGCATTTGGAGCAATTGCTATTGTACAGCTCACAAGAGTACAACATCTCTCCCAAGTCAGACTTACTAGTTATCACCACGAAGTTATCCTTGGCGAAAACAATACTCTCGAAGTTGCTCACTGTCTTATCTTTGAGTTCTCCAGATTTCAGATTGAAAAACTTGATTTTGTGCTTATCACCATAGGGGATACAATAGACAAAAACGTCTCCAATGGTACCGTATTTGTAGTCCAAACGAATTTCAGCAATGAAAACTTTTCGTTCTGTGGCAATTGCCAATCGGAGACTTGAAGCTTGCCAAGTAAGATCACAGATGTGCATGGATAGTTGGTGGCTGGTACAGAAAAGCTGGAGCATTAGAAGATGTTATAAAAACTGAAATAAAAACTTGACCTACCTCTCCATACGCTGTGAAGATGTGTATGATCGAGTGCTGGAAATTGTCCGTGTTAACACCACAAACGGCAAGAAAGACCCCGTTTGGGGACCATTCGGCGCCGGTTATCTTGAGACCGGGGAGACGGATGATGACGGGGTCTTGATCATATATAGATCTCATGAGTTGTATGGCGAGTCTTCGGTAGACGATAGCGAATCTCGGGCGGTCTTCGGGACAATGAATTTCTTCTGAGTCAACGGTGATGCTTTGACGGGGACGCCAGTATTTCATGCAGACGATTTCGTCGGGTACTGTAACTAGCTGGGTTTTGAGACTGTTAGAGGGGTGTAACTGAGAATAGTTTTCTGCGCTCATAGGCCGAGATGACGGGCAGAGGCGATCCGGCTCAGCTAGCTTCTAGGATGGTCCGGATCAGGGCTGTGTGAAAAAAAAATCCGAAAAAATTCGAAAAAAATTTTCGAAAATTACCTCTAAAATACTCGCATTCCTCGTCGATGTACCTCTGAATATCCGTCTGAAACAACTTTTCTAGTTCACAAAGCCGATTTTCAGACTAACCTCAAACTCCCCGTGCTCATCATAAACCCGAATCCTTCCATCAGCCATTCCAAAAATCAGCATCTCATTGACAGGACTCCACTCACATATTGCAATCGACGTTCCCATATTCTTTGTCCATACTAAGTTTCCTTCACAAGTATACACATCGACAACTCCATTGGAGTATGCTATCACTATCTTATTGCCTTCGGAACTCCAGGCAACCCCCGTAGCCAGTGCACTAGTTGCTGGGCAAAGCATCAGCTTACGGTAACATTTAGCATCATGTTTACTAATTTTCCAAATTGTCACTCTTCCGCAAGAGTCAGAAGTGGCCACCCGTTCGTACTCCTCATTCCAAGTGCCATTCATTATACTTCCTGTAATAACTTAGCTCGTGTTATAGACACATTCACCAGTGTTTTTCTCACGTTGGTTAGGAATTATCTACATAAATTGGCGGTCTAAAATTAGATGCTCCTGTGAGTGGAATCTGAAATTTCCAGACCTCACTTGAGCCTGAGGGTCTGGAAATCTTAAAAATCGTCACGTCAATAATGCATTGTAAATAATGGGGCGGGGTCAGATTTCTAGACTCTCATGCTCCAGGGAGGGTTGGAAGTTTTAGAATCCACTCACAGGATCATCTTCACTTAAACAACCAATTTTTAGAAAATTCCTAACCCATGTGAGGAAAACATTCCCCTGTTAGACAGAACGGACCTCGAATAACACGATCCTTATCATCCAATGTGATGATAGGTTGGTTGATTTGGAGAGCATTCTTTTGACTTGTGTCCATGGGTTTGAAATTAAATCTGAGAATCTTCATCGCGTTTGAATCACCACCAACGGCAATGTGGTCCGAAATGTGGTTCCAGGTGATGAAGTGGATTTGGCCCTTGTTCACTTCGAGACCATACTAAAAGTGATATGATTTTGTAATGCGTAATACAAAATTAAAAGAAAAGTTCTTCTAGAAGCTAACATGGCACCTGTGATCTCAGCTCAGATGGCAAATGCTACACCTGTGCCTAAGCCGCTGCCTGACTTCAGTTTAACGACAACAAAATTTGTAGCAACCTGGCCAAATCAAAAAAGCAACCCACACTAATTTTCTTCTGAACCTCTACGTAGATTTTCGACACCGTTCTCTCATCGTATTTTGCCATTGAGGTCATGATCTTGTGAGGTAGGTGAGGAGGTAGTGATGAGGAAGTTGGCTGAAAGTAAAAGAATGCACTTGTTGCCATGGGAAACATGGGTGAGAATTTTTTTCAGAGAATATTTTTAATCCTGGGTCAGAAATCAAAGATTGAGTTGTTACGACACCTTTCTAGCTATCACCCACCACTGAACTCTGATGGCAGAGTAAAAACGGAAGCAGCGGAAATGAAAATACCCGGAGAAGCGGAAATTAAGAGAACAGAAGACTGTATAATAAAAATGTAGGATAGATTAGTTCGTTTTATATTTGAAGGTGGTTATGTGCACTTGCTAATCCTAGTTTCAGATAATCCCGTCAGTTGAAAAAAACACATGGTAGTGAATGAAAGAGATAAGTAATCCGGAAAGGGTATATATTTTTGGACTGGTAGATTTTCCCCGGGAAAAAAACTAAACTTAAAGAACGAGCATGACAAAAGAAAACAAAATTCTATGTTTAATAAGATTTGAGCCTGACCGAGTTACTGTGGTTTTTTGTTGAGTTACGGTAACTTTTTTTTCCGAAGAACGGTATTTTTTTCCTTTACAAATTAATTTTTTTCTCACTTGTGTTAGGAATTTTTATAAATTGGCAGTCTGAAAGTAGATGCTTCTGTGAGTTGATTCCGAAATTTCTAGTGCTCACTGTAACCCGAGAGTCTGGAAATCTTCATCTGAGTATCTGGCTCCGCCCCTTATTGTGGCGATTTCAGGTTAATATTTCCAGACTTTCAGACTCCATTGAGGGCTGAAAATTTTAGAATCCACTCACAGGAGCATCTACAGGGTGGCCGATAAGTATGTAGAATTTTATTTTCCGGTTTTCTTCGAATCTAGACATTAGTTATTCAAATCAAACTGATTTTTTGATCAATGAGATGCCATTAATCAGTTTTCCAAAAAAAATTGTAAGTTGGAACCCTCCGCAATGATCCACGGTTCCAGACGCTCCGGAACAAAAGAGGCGGTGCGCCGGAGGCACTAGTTACCTATTTCGGGTTATGTCTTGAGACATACATTCTTGATAGAATTGATTTTTGGATGGAAGTAAGCCATGACCTTGTCCTCCAAGAGTCTCAAACAGAAAAGTCCGGAAAGATTAGATACGAGGAGAAATCTGACCAGGTGGTGTCGCCACAGAAACCAGGAAAAGATCCTTCGAGTACTGATTTTGTTGTTTTGAACAATGGGACGGAGTCCAAGCGTGTTATAAAGTGGGGAACAGCTGGTCAAAGTTTCTGATGGGCCAAAAAAGTGCAAAACCAACTTCCGGTACACTTACGAACTGAATTTCACATTAACGCGATAAAAACCAACGGAATTTTTCATCATGATACTAGTCAGACTCAATCTATAACAGACTTCGACAAAAGCTGGTCACGATGTAAATAACGTTTTGAAGTCTTTGCTCAGTGCTTTAACAACAATTAAGAATGTTTTTAGAAGTTTAGGATTGTCACAATCATGAAAATCTCTTCATCACACCATAGGCGGCGCACATTGCCTATTTTACATGTGTGGCATGTTGTTGGAATGTCCTCATAATTTGGTTGAAATTCAAAGTTATGTCTAATTATTTTTTTGCTGTTTATATAGATCCTATATTTTGGAAAAATATCGAAAGTTTTTGATCTGGTTGAAAATCTGACTTAACAACACGATAGGATCACCCAGAAAACAATTCTACATACTTATCGGCCACCCTGTACTTTAAGACCACCAATTTATAGAAAATTCCTAACACGTTGGCGTAAATGGGTTTTTTCATAGGCCCGGCCCGGGGTCAGGGAGAGAGATATTTTTTAACTGAAAATTGAAAACTTTCACACGGAAAGAGCTATTTTCAGTTACTAACTTGCTTTTGAGGAAAAATGAGCATTTTCAGCTTGAAAACTCCGATTTTTCTTTAAAATTTTGGCTGAAAATTTCGTATTTTTCCAAATCCGGGCCGGGCCTGATTTGAACAAGTATGATTGGACCAAATATTCTCTAATTCCCTTGATTCAAAATTGTGTTCACGACTGTGATGGTACTAAAGTCCTCTTATAAAACGTCTGTCTTCTCTTCTTACCACCCTCCCTTTCTGTTTGTACCATCCTGTTACCTTCACCACTTATATCACCAATACTCAAAAACAATAACAAAATTACCTAGTTCTAATTTCATCCTGTCTAATTAGTCTCCCAAAATAATCCTCTTCCCGCCACTCTTCATCCTGAGATTAGTCCCACCCGGGTGCCAGGTGTTCTCTTTCTCAAATAACCGCCTTTTTGAAATTTTGAGCTTTTCCTCTCCTTTCTCTCTCTCCATATTCCGTATCCTGACTAATTATACTACAAAATCCACCCTTTTGCGCGCGCATCTATCCCTTTTGATATACACACCGCCGCCACCGCTACCAGGTATGCGCGCGCGCCCTCAAATTAGTAAGGAGGGTGCAGAGAGATAGAATATGAATTGAACATACAAACCCATCCGTTCCTCCCCTCCTTCTTCTTCTCGGTTTAGTCTAAACGAACGGGTGGTCCACCCAACACATCACAAGGGGGAATACACTCTCCTTCTTCATTCCGCCTCTCTCTCCGCATCCACTATCTCATCTCTTTCCGCGTCCTCTCGGTCGCACAATTGTTTCCGTCCGGCAACTTAGTTTGTTAACAATACCCCCCAAAATCGATTGTTGCCCAATGACTTTTAAGTTTCTCGACTTACCGCTTCTTCCACTCGAGGAAATTATGAGTATGATGGATGTCTCGGATTTGTGAGTTTTTTTTTTGGAAGATGTGCTCAAGTAGAATTTTGTTCAGGTTAAAAATATCGAGTTGCAATCGGACGATACGAGACGTTGCGAAGGGCAGGAAGCAGATCAAGTCATTCTATTTTCTACCGTATGCGCAGAAGGAAATGATGGATTCTGTGGATGTGTGAGTTTTACTTTGAAAAAAATGGAGAAAAATGAGAAAAAAATTCTGAAAAAAAGGAGAAAAGTGAGGAAGTCCTATCCTCCAAATGAATCGTTCTCTACAAAAAAGGCGGGGTGTCATTAATGGGGTCGCGGTGCTAAAAGCTTTTGAATGAGCTCATTTGTACTAGGAATTCAGAGAATCTAATGTGTTCCTAAATGGGTGCTGAGATTCTTGCAAAAATGGGGACCCTGGAAGTTTTTACCCGCCCGCAAGACCTACCGTACCTTCTGAAAAAAAGTAGACGCTCCTTTGAGTGGATTCTGAAGTTTCCAGCCCTTCCTGGGGCCTGATAGTCTGAAAATCTGAATCTGTAAATTAGAGGGCGGGGCAGATCAAGATTTCCAGGCTCCAGTGAGGGCTGGAAATTTCAGAATTCACTCACAGGAGCATTCCTAACCCAAGAGAAAAAAAAGCATTTCCTTCTTAGATTTGCGATTCTTCTGGGCTGCGTACTCTCACAGCAGCTACCATAACCGTGACTTTCTGTCATCTTCCAATTAAAATTCGTTACAGATTCGAACTTCTCCAAATCCACCGTCACCTCGACTACGCCAAATTCTTCCGCGTCAACCCCATCTCCTTCAATCTTATCGTATCAAATGAGATTGGTATAGAAATTCGTTTGAAAGATGATAAACTTCTCAAATGGAACATCTTCATGGAGTTTATTGGCAATGCGGAGAATTATCGGGGTTCAAAACCATACTTCCTAAAGATAAATGGCGAGATTGTCCCTTCGGTTCTCACCAAGAAATCCGAGATGTACACGTTTTGGAATGATCGATTGGAAGGTGTGAAGACGATGATCGCCTGGCTCCGGAGATCTTTCAACATGTATTTCGAAACTTTCCACGTGGAGGGTGGATCACATCCCGAATTCTCCAAAGAGCTGAGGTCAATTGTAAATTTCGCCAACTACCGTCAACATTTGTTTACAAATGTGATGATAGACGAGAGAAAACAGTTGATTTCTCATGCGGATTTGAATTTTGTAGTGGAGAATGTGACTGCTTTCAAAAAACATTCACATCTTGGCAGAGGAGATTTCAAAGGACCCCGTTCGAACAGATTCATCGAGTCAAAGTCTCTACTCATCACCGACTCCCGGTGGTTTACTCTCGATCATTTGCTCATGACCAATTGTGCTACCATAAGGCTAGTGGATTCTGCTCTCGACATGCATGAGCTGAGCATCTTCACACTCAAAGTTTTGAAAGGAGACTACCCAAAACTGAAACATTTCTGCGTCAAAACCTATCATAAGAATTGGGTATCGTGCATTCTGTTTAAAACAAACATGTTCTACAGTAAGCGAGGATACATTAGGGATGGAGTTTATAGAACGTGAGTTTCCAAAACTTTAGAAAGTTCAAAAATTAATTTATTTTATTTTTCAGTGCCAACGACCGATTGATCCGTATCCCGATCGGAATTGTGATCGAGAGTCTGAATAGGGAGGTGTTAGCCACTCTGATCTTCCCGATGCAAAGTGATCATCCGAAGAAGTTGAAGACCTTCGAGATGTTGATTTGGCCAGACTTTGATGGTTCGAATTTCGATCGTAATGAGGTGCACTATCATCCGTTGGGTCGTGCTAACTAGGGTCAACATTTTTTTTTCGAAAACTAATATCCGATGTCCTCACTAATCGTTCAAAAAGAAAAAAGATCAATTTTATGTCATATTACATTTTTGTTCCCATTCTTTTGATATGAGGATCTCTGTAAATGCCAGTTGTGGCCAAACTGACGACCGCAATATCACGTCACGAAAACTACCGTATAAATTTAATTGCTACCGTAAGAAAATTCGAAACGCTTATTTATTTATCGATTTTTACCGGTTTCCAACAGAATATCATGTGGTTTTCTAAGAAAAAACTTGAAAAATTATTGAAAATCGAAGAAAAATCATAAAATTCGATAAATAACCAAAACATTTCAAAGACTTCTTACGGTAGCAATTAAATTTATACGGTAGTTGTCGTGGTGAGATATCGCGGCCGTACTTCGGCCCTTTTTTTCAGTTTTTGTTAATATTTCCACTCAGGTTATATATTTTCTCTCAGGTACATAAAAGTAACATTTCTTGTCCAGTTTTCTATATATCTCTCTCCAGTTTCTCTTAATTTGTTCGGTTAAAAACACAAAAATCCCAAAAAATCAATTTTGCTCATTTATTTTTCAGTTTATGTTCATGAATATTCAGTTTTCAATAAATTTTACCCGTGTTTATTGCTTTTTTCTGTGTTTTTATTCTGAAAATTCACACGGTAAATTTTTTTGTACGTCCATTTTTTTTCTCGGATTGTACGCTCCATCTCACAAGGATTTTTGTAGTAATTTTTGTAGCTATTACAAATTTCATATTGCGCCTTTAAATTGCTACAGTAAGCCGAAGGAGCGCGCACCATGTTTCCAGAGCACTTTTCAGTAATAACTTTTGATCAAATTCAGTCAGTATTGTATTCAACATGATACGAAGAAAAAGTTCTATGCAATTTAATTTTAAAATTGCTTAGGCCCTAATTTTTTAATTTTCCGACAATTTGAGGCATTTGCCTACATATCGCCGAGTCGCGTCGCAGTTAATATTGCGACCATCAGTAAGACAAAGCCCGCGAATGAATCCGTTTGAAAACACGTACAAAAAAATTTACCGTGAATTCATTTTTTTATTGCAAATTCTTACTGTGCGATTAAAGGCGCAACACCAAAACCCTTACAGGGTCTCGCCGCGACTCTTGAATGCAATTGTTTTTTCAAATAAATCTCTTCATTTTTCTTCATGTGTTCCACCTGCCTTTTCCACGATTTTCTTCCGCCTCAATCCGTCTCCAAGGTCTCCTTTCGCTCCTTCTCCTCCTCATCAAAAGCCTAGAGACTACATGAAAACAAGAGGGTGCGCGACGACGAGCGCTGCCCCCTGCAGCAGCAGTAGCCGATATTCATCTGTGCACTCATTTATCGAATTTCTTCCATTTTCCGCTTTCGAAATAAAAGATTTTTAGAATATTTGTCTTTCCAGATAATTTGCCAGCAGATGCCACGTGGGATATAACTAGAAAACCGAAAAACCCGCAAAAATGGCGACCTCTGCAATGTTCATACTCGATTTGAAGGGAAAAGTGAGGAAAACCCAGAAAAACGATAATTTTTCTTCGAATTATTGATTTTTTTAGACAATAATTTCCCGAAACTATCGCGGTGACATCGATATGACGGCCATCGACAAATTCATCACCCTGCTGATGGAGAAAGAGGAAGAGGGCTCGGCGGCGCCTGTGTTGACCTATCAGGACACGAATTTTGTGTTTATTAAGCATACAAATATTTATTGTAAGCAAAAATGAATCAGAAATTTGAATTTAACGCAAAAAACTGAGTGGGAAAGCCTCATTTTGTCTTATTTTAGGAAAAAATTAGTGAAAAACGGATTTTTCCACAGGAAAATGATTTTCTTTGTTTTTCCTCCATTCAAGTCATTTTTATAATGAAATTGACCCCAAAAAATGGCATTTTAGGCTCAATTTAACCTGGGAATGATACAAATTTAGAGAAAAAACAGTTAAAATTAACGTTCCGATAAATTTTAGACCGAAAAGTATTTTTGTACGTATTCGCTCGCTTCTGCTTTATTTTTTGCGTTACAAAAGTTCTAAACGTGCAAAAAAGCTCTATTAACACTGATAAAAGCTCAATTTTCGCAGAAAATATGCAAATTGCGTTTGAATTATCAATAGAGCAACAGTGCACACCCGCTTATCAACTGCACCGTGTTCCCATTGCTTTCTACCGTTTTCAATCAAAAAAATCGATTTTCCAGTGGTCTCGGCATGTCGGTCCAACGTCAACGTCACCATGATCCTCTCCTTCCTCTACAAATGCGTGGAGGTGTTCTCCGAATACTTCAAAGACGTCGAGGAGGAGTCGATTCGTGATAATTTCGTGGTGATTTACGAGCTGCTTGATGAAATGATGGATTTTGGGTTCCCACAGACAACGGAGAGTCGGATTTTGCAGGAGTGAGCATGAATTGAGTGAAAGTAGTTAATTTAACCCATATTTTCATAGATATATCACCCAAGAAGGTCAGAAGCTGGTGTCGGCTCCACGGCCACCGATGGCAGTAACAAATGCGGTTTCATGGCGATCCGAAGGGATAAAGTACCGGAAGAACGAGGTGTTCCTGGATGTTATTGAAAGTGTCAATATGTTGGTAGGTAGATGAAAAAATCGATAAAATTCTGTGAGACGTAAGAAAATGCCCAAAAAACCGTGATTTTTGCGCTATAGTCAGTTGAGTACCGACGATTTTGGCTATTTTTGAGCTATACACACTGTTTCAGTGAGAAAGTACGACCCATTTCGATAAAAACGTGGTCAGTTTCATAGGTGAAATTAGTAATGTGAAATCAGAAATAGGGCGAATTTGGGTCACAATCCGTGAAATTTGGTTCAAAATGAGCCCAAAAAACGTATTTTTGAGCCAAAATTCACTGAAAACCGTTGATTTAGTCTATGAATTGAGTGTTTTCAAGACTATGTTAGTACAATTTCGAATATTTGAGTTTTGCCGATAATAGGCATGCTTTATAGCTCAAAATAGCGTATTTTGCCATTAAAATCATCAGTTTTAGACTAATTCAACCATTTTTGAATTTTAATTTTCAGGCCAGCGCCAACGGCACCGTCCTTCAATCGGAAATCGTCGGAAGTGTGAAAATGCGTGTCTACCTGACCGGAATGCCGGAACTCCGTCTCGGACTCAACGATAAAGTGTTGTTCGAAGGTAGTGGGCGAGGCAAGAGCAAGTCCGTCGAGTTGGAGGACGTCAAATTCCATCAGTGTGTCCGTTTGTCCCGATTTGATACGGATCGGACGATCTCCTTCATTCCACCGGATGGCGCGTTTGAGTTGATGAGTTATAGGTAAGGGATTAGGAAATGGGGGTGAAAATGGGCCTAAATTGGTCTGATTTGCCTGAAAGAAGTCATTTTTCTTTATAAAATCAGTATAAAACGGTCCAATAAATCTAATTTTGTAGATTAACCACCGTGGTAAAGCCGTTGATTTGGATCGAGACAAGCATCGAACGGCACAGTCACTCGAGAGTTTCTTTCATAATTAAGGTGAGAAAAAGTATATTTTTCATGGGAAATTGCTCTAAGATCGGGTTAAATTCAATTGAAGCTCTTGATGTTTTTATATTTTTAACTGAAAATCCTTATTTTTTCGTAATTTTATTCCTAAAAACCCCTCCAAACCCCGTAACTTCTTCCAGGCGAAATCTCAATTCAAACGGCGCTCCACAGCCAACAACGTGGAGATCATCATTCCGGTGCCATCGGACGCCGATTCGCCAAAATTCAAGACAAGCATCGGATCCGTCAAATACACCCCGGAACAGAGTGCCTTCGTTTGGACAATCAAATCATTTCCGGGTGGAAAAGAGTACCTTCTGACCGCCCATCTCTCGCTGCCCTCTGTGATGAGTGAGGAATCCGAAGGAAGACCACCGATTAAAGTGAAATTCGAAATTCCGTATTTTACGACTTCTGGGATTCAGGTTAGTGCATTCGGGTTCAAAGTACTGAAAAATATGGTCAAAATCGGTCAAAAATGGCCATTTTTCGCAATAAAATCCATCGAAAACGACAAAAATCCCATTTTTCCAGGTCCGCTACTTGAAAATCATCGAGAAAAGTGGCTATCAGGCACTTCCTTGGGTCCGCTACATCACACAAAACGGCGAATACGAGATGAGAATGAAGTGATAATTTTTTTTTTGTTTTTATTGCATTTTCTATAATTTTTTTGTAATTTTTTAAATGTATTTTTAATCAAATTTTGGGGAAATTTCACCCAAATCTATATTTTTTTCTGTATTTTTAGAGAAGGCACCGCGGAGAAACAGTCGCCTACGAAAGTTCGAGAGCCTCGCCTTCCGTTAATTCTGCCAGATTATTAAGCCTATTTTCTCCCAATCATAGTCCTTGATCAAAAACTATTCTCTACTTTTCATTGCTTCTTTCCCTCATTTCACGGGCACAACACATGTTGTTCCCTCCGTTTTTTATGCCCCTTCCTTCCTCTTCGGCTTCGGCTTGACCCCAAGATTCCTCTCGATTTTTGAATCGATTTCTCTTTTTTTCCCGTATTTTTTCTTAGAGTTGTGACCCACTTTTTTCTCCCGATTTGAGTTTTTTTTTGCATAATTGGCATTCTTTTCCTGCTGCCCTCAACGTGTTTTGTGCCCCACCACTCTCAAAATTTCAAAAAATCATGATTCTCAACTTTTTCTCTCCTATAATGATCAAAATAAATTTATGCTTGACTGAAAGTTCCAGAAATTTTTGGTAGAATAGGTCGAAACCCGCCATATTTTGAAAAAAGATAATTTCCGCTCAAAACAAATTAAATTTAGCACCTCAAAAAATCGAAAAATGCATCGGATTTTCTCACCGATAATTTTTCGAAATTCGCGCAGTTTCAAAATTTCCGGTGCATTTTCGCGTCAAATCGGTGACGGCGGCGGCGCCACAAATGACGAAAAATTGCGGAGTAGAGTCGAGCCGAAAGAGGAGGCGAATCGATTGATGGAGCAAATTGTGGAGGATTTGAAAGTATTATTTGAATTCCCGCCAGATTTCGAAACTTGGAAAAATGGCGCGACTTTTTTTGCCATGGAGCGTATTTTCCGTTGCGAAACCTTAATTTTTCAGAAATCCGGCACCCAATTCGTCATTCCGGGACGGGACTCATTTGCTCGACAGGAATCCGCACAAGTATTCGAGAAACTTGTGCAAAATGGTAAATTCAGGCCAAGAAACAGAAAACTTCAAAGTTTTTAGGCCAATTTAAATTACAATTTTGCATAGAATTCGAAAAAAATTTGAAAAACTGAGTAGTTTGACCTGTAATTTCAAAAAAAAAACCATAATTTTTGAACTTGCGCGTCGTGTTCAATAGAGCGCACTTTCAACATTTCTGAATTTTAGTACGCCAAATATGGCGAATTCCCGCACTACCCCTGCTCAATGCCAGGTTTATCCCCATTTTTCCAGGTGTCAAATCGGAATTCCTCCACGATGCGAACACGAAAAACGCGGCGCTGTTCCGTACGATTGTCTCACAGCCTGCCGTCTCTTTTGAGGTACTTTAAGGAATTCCTTTGAAAAAAAAAAAGAAATGAAGATGATATAAGTGATCATGTTGCAGGTCATTGAGACACTCGTCAATGTCGGTTATGTCACTTTTGAGGATGCCGTTAGACTGTTGGCACTGTAAGTTTATTTTCAGCTGGGAGACGACAGTTTTGATTTTCGCTGAATATAAACTGGATAGTTGAATTTTGCTCAAAGAGAGCTTTCGAATGAGTGTAATCATGACTGGGATTCAAATGATTTTTGAAATTCGGGTCTCACCACGAAAACCTAAAAACTACCGTATCTCAGTCAGTTTTATTCAGATTTTAATGAGAAATGGCTGTTTAGATTCGGGAAGCCGAGAGCTTTCGAATGAGTATAATCATGACCAGATTTCAAAGAATTTTTGATATTTGGGTCTCACCACGAAAACCTAAAACCTACCGTATCTCGGTCAGTATTGGTCCAAGTTTTATGAAACATGGCTGTTTAGAATCAGGAAGCCGAGAGCTGTTGAATGAGTATAATCATGACTAGGTTTCAAATGATTTTTGGAATTTGGGTCTCATCACGAAAACCTAAAAATTACCGTATCTCAGACAATAATGGTCTAAATTTCATAAAAAGTGATGTATTGAATCAAGTGATTCAAGTTCTTTCGAATGAGTATAATGTTGGGTATGTTCCAAAAAATTTGACTTTCAAGAAAATGGATCTCACCACGAAAACCTAAAAACTACTGTATCTCGGCCAGTTTTGGTCAGATTTTTATAAAAGTTTGTTTTTTAAAATCGGGAAGTCGAGAGCTTTCAAATGAGTATAATCATGGCTAGGTTTTTAACAATTTTTGTAATTTGGGTCTCACCACGAAAACCTGGAACTCGCTGTATCTCTGTCAGTTTTCGTCAGATTTTTATGAAAGTTGGCTGTTTAAAATCGGGAAGCCTAGATCTGTTGAGTGAGTATAATCATGACCAGGTTTCAAAGGATTTTTGATATTTTGGTCTCACCACGAAAACCCAAAACCTACCGTATCTCTGCTAATTTTTATCTAAAATTCACAAAAACAGTTTGGTTAGAATCGGGTTGTCAAGAGTCAAGATCTTTCAAAGGGAAAGAGTATAATCTTGACTAGTTTATTTCTGATTTAGGTCCCCGCCGCAAGTTTTTAAAAAGGCGCGTGACCAGTGAAACAGGAGAAAGATGACTATAATGATAATCCCCAGCAAAATCAAAAATTTGAGGTCCCACAACGACATTTTTTCATTTTTTTTTCTCCCATCCACCGAGAACACATCAAAAATCATCATTCTGTCCTCAAATTAGCTACACTTTTCCTCAAAAAATGTCCTTCGTCCACTTCCGTCGCCTTACAGTCCAATCTTTGCCATCATTTTTGACGCTTTCGTCACTAACTTCTCCGAATCGACAAAAAGTGTCAAAATTATGGCGAACTTCAATAAATCACATTTTCATTACGCCTACTCCATCTTCATCATCATCTCCACCGTCGTCGTCGTCATTTTCGCGCCTATCCCATCTTCTCCTTCTCCTTTGCCATTAGGTGTGAAAAGATAAGATTTATATAAAATGAAAAAACGAACTTGAAAAAACGAACTTTCACTTTCTTTAGAAACACACACCTAACCATCAATTTTTCGTAATTTTGGTTTTGATTGATAATGATCTTCTTAATATTTTTATTACTTGTCACGTAACCTATAGGTTTGTTTTGGGTCTCGTCACGAAAGATTTTTTTTAGTTTGTCTGAAATTGTTGTTCTAGCCATCTTTCATTTGTCTAGACCCTTCAAATACAGTTCTCTTCACTGTGACACAAACCATGCGCCTTTAAAGTCCTGATTTCTCAAGAATTGAGTTTTTTTTTGGAACCTGTCTACAATAATATACACTCGAAAGCTCTTGATTTGCTGATTCTGGAATGCTAGATTTCATAAAAATCGGGCCAAAACTGAATGAAATACGGTAGTTTTAAGCTTTTCGTGGTGAGACCCAAACATCACAAATCAATTTTTTGGAACCTAGCCGAGATTATAATCATTTGAAAGTCATTGATTCACTGATTTCAAAACACTACTTTCCATAAAATTCCGACCACAACTAACCGAGATACGGTAGTTTTTGTTTTTTCGTGGCGAGACCTGAAACCTCAATAATCAACTTTTTTCTTGAAAAATAGGCATGATTATAATCATTTGAAAGCTCCTGACTTGCTGATTCTAAATCACTAATTCTCATAAGATTCAGACAAGAAATGACTGAGATACGGTAGTTTAAAACGTTCTCGCTGTGAGACCCAATATAGCAAAAATTTAAAAAAGTTTAGAGCCTAGTCATGATTATACTCATTTGAAAGCTCTTGATTTGCTAATTCTGGAACGCTAGTTTTCTTGAAAATCGGACCAAAATTGACCGAGATACGGTAGCTATCAGGGTTTCGTGGTGAGACCCTACCTCACCTCATGTTTATACTTATTCGAATCGTCTTAATCCAGAATTTCGTTTCAAGACCCAAATCCAACTTTTCCAGCTTCCCCACCGACCTTCTCCAACATGGTGCCTCAAAAATCACCAAGAACATTGAGGCGCTCTCGGCATGCGGTATCTCAACACCCCGTTCAATTTCCTCAGCTATCAAACGATGTCCACCACTCCTGTTCGCCAGAGATCCCCAGGAAATGCAACGATTGGCTCACGAGATTGGAGGATTCTTTTCCAGAAAGCAGGTATTTCTAGTTTGAAGATTTGGATTACGGTAATTCCCATTTTTCCAAAAAATCTAAATTTAGCTAAAACGTGCTCTTAATTCCCCTCGTAAGACCCGCTACAAAAGGTTAATCCCCTCCTAACACATATTATACAATTATTGAAAAGGTTTCCTAATCTTTATCCTCTTTCGCAGAAGTCACATTTTTTCATTCTGAGCATTCATTTTTAGATTTTTTTTTATACTGAGCAATACACTTTTTTTTCGATTTGAATTTCTCGCTTTCAGGCCTCCCACCTCATCTCACGTTGCCCACAAATCCTCCTGAAACCGATTGAGGAAATCGAGGAGAAGTATGAGTACATTTTTTATCAGGTAATCTAGAGCAGAAAATTCGAAAAAAGGAATAAAAATGCTTCAAAATGAGCATAGTTTGAACTTCTTGGGTCCCACCACGACTAGCTACCGTAACCCGGTTAATATTCAAATTATGGTTTCGAAACTTGCTTAACTGAAATCAGCGCGTCGAGACCTTCAAAATGAGTATAATCATGTCCTACTTTGTCGGAATTTCAAATTTGACCTAACTATGCGCCTTTAAATTCGTGTCAAGACCCAAAATTTCAAAATTGCTCAGAACCTATTCATGATTATACTCATTCGAACCGTCTTGGTGCGCTGATTTCAATGGAATTTGTTTCGTAATTCTAGCGGCAATACTGACTGAGATACGGTAGATTTTAGGTTTTCGTGGTGGGACCCAAAAAATGAAACTTGCTCAGAACCTATTCATGATTATACTCATTCGAACCGTCTCATCGAGCTAATCACGAATTTGATATTTATTCTCGGTGAAAATCAAATTTTTCGTGGCGAGACCCAAAAATATCCAAAATTTCAACATTTTTTAACAATCCAATCTGATAATTATAGATGGGCGTGGAATCGGAAGACGTGGCAGAGTCTATCGGTTGGATCGACGACTTGACCCTAGACGACCTGGTGGATCGCCATAAATTCCTTTTGGCAACCGGGAAATTTGCCACACCGGACCCAAAACGACCACAGATTCGACTGGAAAATCCAAAATTACACAGGATTATGGATAGTACGGAGGAGGATTTTGCCACTAATGTTCGTAAAATTTTTTGTTTTTTCGACAATTTTTCTTTGTAATTTAGGTCGCCCGAGTCACCATGGAGGAGTGGGTGGTCTATAAGGCACTTCGAGTCAAGGAGACCCTCAATGAGAAAAAGGTACGGACTAGTAAACCGGAAAATTTAGATTTAGCTTGAAAAGAGCTTCAAAATAAGTATAATCATGCCGATATTCTGAGAATTTTCAATATTTTGGGTCCCACCACGAAATCCTGAAATCTACCGTACCTTCATCAGTTTTACCGCTAGAATCATGAAAGTTATACCATCAAGATCAGCGCATCAAGACGGTTCGAATGAGTATAATCATGCCTATGTTCTGAAAATTTTTCCATTTTTCGGGTCCCGTCACGAATTTAAAGGCGCATGGTAGGTCAAAACTAGAAATTATCCGAACCTAGTCATGATTATACTTTTTCGAATCGTCTCAACGAACTGAACACGAGTGTATATGTTTCGAATCAAAATTTGTATTTTTTGGCGTTACTACTGTAGATATCGCTGTGAGACCCGATTTTTTTCGAAAATAATCCGGAAGGTACCCAAGATTATACTCATTTGAATCGTCTCATTGAGCTTATTCCGAATTCCATATTTTGGTGACCTAATTTTGAGATTCTGAACCATTTTTTCTAATTCTAGGCCATCTTTTGCATTTTGCAGGAGCGCAAATTCGATCGAGTGAAGCCGTCAAAACGGAAGGCCTACGAGCGTCGTCACAAAGAGAAACAAGAGCTCGCCGAGCACATTTTCGACGTTTCGGCAGTCTCGAATTGATGGATTTATTTTGTAGACCTTTTTTGTTATAGATTTTTGTGTTATTTTGTTGAAAAATATATTTATTGACTTTTAATTTTTTTCGTGTTTTTTTTTGAAGTTGAAACAGGTTTTCGTAAAATCCTGATACTGATTTTTAGTTTTGAAAAAAAATTATTCCAGACAAAAAAATTTTTCAGACATACTCGACTGGAAACAATGAAAAACTGAAAAAAAAATCACATTACTTTTTTCTGTACAATTTTGGCATAATATGTAAAAGTGAGTTGAGTTTTCTGAAAACTGAAAATATCGATTTTTCCAGAATGTTCACCTATGACGACAGCATAATACCATCATCATCAACTAACCCGAACTCATTCAATTTCAACGATATCCCGTTTCCTTGGTTTGAAGAGCTGATGATGCATAGGCAGTTACAAGAAGTACGGTAACAGATTGAGCGCGTCGAGACCTTTCGAATGAGTATAAATATGTCTCGGTGGGTCCCGCCACGAAATAGTAGATCAAAACTCAAAGTGCTCAGAACCTAGTCATGATTGTACTCATTCGAACCGTCTCAATGAGCTGAATACGTTTGTATAAATTTCGAAGAAGAATTTTCATTTCTGAACTCATCCAGTTCTGAAATTCGGAAGTTTTTAGGTCTCGCCACGAAGATTTTGACTTCTGTCCAAAATGAACATCAAATTCGTTTTCAGCTCGCCGGGACGGTTTGAATGAGTATAATCATGAATAAGTTCTGAGCAACTTTGAAAATTTGGGTCTCACCACGAAATTAAAGGCGCGTGGTAGATCAAAACTCAAAATGATCGGAACCTAGTCATGATTATACTCATTCGAACCGTCTCAATGAGCTGAACATGATTCTATAAGTATCGAATCATAATTTTCAATTTTTACGAAGCTACGGTTGATTTTCCGCGGTGAGACCCAATTTTTCGAAATTTTTATTTTTTTTAGAAGCTATCCAAGATTATATTCATTCGAAAGGTCTCAGCAAACTGAGCACATACTTATGAGTTTCGTAGCAAAATTTTCAATTTTTCACGGGGTGACGGTGGATTTCGCGGTGAGGCCCGTTTCCTGACCCCCTAGGCTTTCTGAAGAACTCAAAAAAGTTCCCTTTTTTGAGAGAACTTTTTGTCGATTCATCTATTCAGAAGTTTTTTCTCCTTTTTTTATGCCCAACACTCCCGAAAAGAAGAAACTTTTTCGCTTTTTTTGGACCCTCCCCTCCCAGTTTTTGTCCTCTTCCTCTCAATAAGAAACATTGTGTATGTGCGAGCAAAAAAGGACTACGAGCGAAAAAAGAAAAAGAAGATTGGAACGAGTTTCTTCTTTTTTGCAAAAGACTTCTCTGCTCAAAGGAGATGACATGGCCTCCGTGACGAGTGACGATGGAAAAAAGGGGAGGCGATAAGCCCCCTGAAACATTCGGGACCGCCCTTGCTCGGCGAAAAAATTCAAGAGTTGGTCTTTGTACTCTGTAATCCGATACATAAGTTGCTCCGAGCTCCGTCAGCCAGGTTACTGTAGATTTATCAGCG
Organism: Caenorhabditis brenneri; assembly: GCA_000143925.2. Classification (NCBI taxonomy): domain Eukaryota; kingdom Metazoa; phylum Nematoda; class Chromadorea; order Rhabditida; family Rhabditidae; genus Caenorhabditis; species Caenorhabditis brenneri. The sequence continues at coordinate 197,746 of GL379920.1, read as the reverse complement.
CCGATTTCCAGATGGACCTCCCTGCTAAGACCACCCATACTTTCTCTCCTGAACCTTGGATTTCTGCTTTTTTCAGCTCGTTTTTGCTCTCTTTTTCACCCAACTTCCTTCCTGGTAGCCTTTAGAAGCACCTCCTATCTTTGACTTTTCGATCTCATCTTGAAACATCCCCCTTCCCTTTTTGTTTCATCCAACGAACTTCACTTCGTCCAGGAGAGCTTCCTGTCCTCTTCCCTTCTCAAGAGACACAGAGAAACGAAAGCTCTGGCGCCGTTGGGCTTCCCAACTAGTTGCAAGAGCACACACACATATACACACGCCCTTACATGAAAATGCCACCGCGCCTGGCGCCCCTTCTCGGCACAGAGCAAAAGAGAGAGCCACTGAAGAAGTGTGTGCTCTCTCCTCTCCCATTTCTCCGCCCTCCTGGAGAGTGTCCTTGAAAGGAAGAGGAGGGCAGGGCAACAGCAGCAGCAACGGCACCATTTGAGATTCCACCAGTTCTTTTTTTTTGTGAATATGTGTCAGTCCTCTTCCTCATTTCCCTTTTTTTTCTAGTGTCCTCGTATTCCTCGCGGAAGGCCTAATGAGTGAATGACGTCTTCTAGTGGGAATGAATTTGGAATGAGCTTTTAGGAGACTACGGTAGGAGGTCAGCTAGATTCTAGCACCTCCGGGTTTCTTAGCTAGGTGGTCTTGATTCTGAGATTCTGGATTTCAGAGCGTTTCTTGGCTAGGTGGTCTGAGCTGAGCAGTAGGGCTAAGAGACGTGTTGCTGACGGAAATGGAGGTCTCAAAAGACTGCATCCATCAGTCACAAAGCA
>GL379920.1:149630-175650 GCA_000143925.2 Caenorhabditis brenneri | reverse complement strand
CCTCTTTCCAGAAGCCCGTTCGAAATTCCTCACCTCTCAAGGCGGGAAACAACGAGAACGCAAACGAAACCACTCGGGTGACGATGAAGACCATGTCCAGATGTCCTTCCCGAAGCCCCGTGTCTTTTGTCCACTTCTTCAGGATCCAAATGCTCCGTCTTCCTCTTCCGCGGCCGCCACCGCAGCCGCTGCCAATCCCAGTGCCCTACAGTATGTCGGACCCATTTTCACTCCGGAATTCATGAGCTACAACAAGACTCGTGACTCGTATCGTAGACAATTGGCCGTTGAACGATCAAATCTGGAGCATGAAATCGAGGCGTTGCAACAGTATGATATGGATGTTCGCATTCAAAAACGTCAGTTTTAGAGTCGATTTTAGGCCTTGAAACCACTAATTTTTTGTTTCAGAAGGAGAACGTGTCCGTAGTGTCGACGAGAAAATCGAGGAGACGATGGCCAAGATGAGAGCGTTCTTCGGTGGAGTTCCGGCTGCCAAGGGTAAGTGGTGGCTTAGGAATTCAGGAATTCAAGTTAGGCCATCAAAAACATAACAGTTGAACTTGGCTCATCGAGACGGTTCGAATGAGTATAATCATGACTATGTTCGGACTGGTGGCCTAGAAACCCAAATTCGGCCATGGATTTGGGTTTCTAGGCCACCACTCCAAACCTAGTCATGATTATACTCATGTCAAAGCTCTCAACGAGCTGATTCCAATATTGTTGTTTTTGAAAGACTTGGAATTGGTCTGGTGGCCTAGAAATCAAAAGTTAGGCCACCAAGTCAGTTGTTGGCCTAGAAATCCAACATAGTACACCAAAATTGGCTCCATTGAGTTATCCTCATCGAGAGCTTCAATATGAGTGTAATCATGACCAGGTTTGCGCTCGTGGCCTAGAAATCCAAGTTCGGCCACGGATTTGGGATTCTAGGCCACCGCTCCTAACCTAGTCATGATTATACTCATTCGAACCGCCTTGACCAGCTGAATCCAACTAGCTTGTTCTTAATGACCTAGCTTTCCATTTGATGGCCTAGAAACCCAATAAATCCCATTTTTCAGATCATCTTGCTTCCATCGACGCTCTAACCGATTGGCTTCAATCCGTCACTCGTCTCGGACAACAAAACCATACGAAAAAGGCTGTCAAAGATACGATCAACAAGAATGCCAAGGCAATTATTGCAATGAGAAAATAATCTTTTTTTTTCTAGATTTTTCAATTTTCCCCTCTTACATTAGTCATTTTTTTCCTGCTCATCCCTTTTTTCTGAAAACTTTCCCATCCCCCCATTCGATCTGTGTGTTCCTGCAAATACGGTTAGTGTATAACCATGCAAAATTCTCTAAAAATCAAATTTCCGGCCAGTCTTTTTATTTTCAATTCTTCAGGGTTTATGATCATTTTTGTCCCGTTTTTTTATTGCCCTATCCGTTTTATACAAGTTTTTTCCTTGCTCTGTGAAATTTTCAATAAATTATTACTGTTAAGAAATTGGCTTTGATTACAATTTTACTTAGAATGTGATCCTTACAAGTGAGGGCCGGGAGTCGAAAAAAAAATTTGGAGTCGGTTTTCGTCATAGCCGGTCTAAAGTTGAACTCCAACAGAAAACTAGACCCGGTTTCTGGCGGTCGCCAAGCGGTGGCCGAGAAACACAACATTTGGGTTCCCTAAAAATCACCGTGATCTGGTGACTGTGGACGAACGTCCATCTAAACAACGCGCCCAACGACAATACGCTCTCGATTAGGACCTCCAGATTTCCAATAATTGGTGAGGAAGGGCTGCCTGCTCGCATAGCGCAGCAAGAGGTGTTGTCATTTTATCGATTTCCCACTGTCCGTCTGCTTTTTCCACTTGCGTTAAAATACTTGCTCTAATAATTTCCATATTTTTTTTCGGTTTTCAAATATATATAGTTATAGGATTATTCATGTGAAGAAAGAAAAATGAAACAAAAGATTAAAAACATTTGTTTCCTTACGTCAAAAAATGTGAAAAAATTCAGTGTTTTTTTTCATTTTTCTACATATTTTCCCAACGGTATTTTGCTGATCTCTGCGAGACCCGTGGGTGTTTACGGCGGGAATTTGAAAAGTTCTCTTATTCTGTTAAAAAATGACTCCTTTCCATTAAGAAGCAAATCCTGGTATAATTTTGCAAATTTATCTATTTTCAGAATGACAATAAAGCGACGAAAACTCCCATTTCTTATACAGGAATGTATAATAAAATGTATGGATTGTGACTCTTTTGTAATGCTGTCGTTCTGCTCTTCAAGAATGAAAAATATCATAAAAGCTGCTCGATTGAATGTGCTTGAGTTGTTCTACCGAACCGATTGTTCATTCATGGAACTTTTCATTTGGACAGACAATGACAATGCAACATTTGTGTATTTATCAGAAACTGTTCCACAGCTAGATGATAGTTTTGAAGCTTTCAAGCTGAGCGATTTCGAATTCAGGTAATTTTTTGCCAATACTATGTGGGTCTCGGATCTTTGGGTACACATTGCTCTTTGGGTACTGAAATTGGGTACCTGTTCTCTGAGTTTTTTTTTTTTTGATATTTTGCCCGGAGGGGTAAAAACCTGCGTAGAATATGAATATGACATTATCTCGCGGGAATCAGTACAAAAAATTCCGGAACAAAACAAAAAAGTGAAAATTTCGACAAAAATCTGGAATTTTCAGCATAAAGAAGCAGAGCTAGAAAGTTAGTTTGTACTGTAAAAATGCTTCTGAAAGTGTCTTCTATTGATTCCCAAAGAGTAGACATCGATAGCTTTTCGGGGAAAAAAGTTAGTTTTTGGACTGAAAGTGGGCGTGGCTTGCTGGAAAAGGGGCGGAGCCAGAAACGGAAAGCGCCATCGTGTTCAGGGGGCTTATATACACACTGTAGAAAGTGTCAATACGTTCTGAGCACTTTTGTAGAATCCTAATGCCATCGGTATAACGGGCAGTGCTAAATTCTCTCAGGGAATGTCTCTTAAAAGATGTAAATTGAAATATTGAAGATTAAAGAAACTTTGCAGATTGTACAAGACACCAGTCGAAAATGGTGTAATCTTCCACATACAAGTTCTCGATGAATGTAAAGATACTCTCAAATTGGTTCTCCACAATCATGTTCTTGAGTTGTTCAAAAATTCCCCCGAAGTTCTTTATGAAAGTTTTCCAAAAAATGCTTTAACAACAATCAATTTGTTTCCAAATGTTTCTCAGCTATGTTTAGCTGGTGAAAAAACTGTGGACGCGGACTAAACTGAACAGTTTTTTTCCAAATGCGAAAACTTGGAAGGAGCATTGGTGGAACCTGTTGAGCCCTTATTAAACGAACATTCTAGACTAACCACTGTTAAAAAATTGTACTTTGAGAACGCACATTATCAAGTTGAGGCTCTTGCATTACACTTCAAAGGCCATCATGCCGTTTTCGAGAACGCGAAATGCAACAACAGAACGATCGAACAATTCTTGAAACGATGGATCGCGCATGAAGCTTTTCAAGAATTGAAGTCTATGAAAATCGCACAGTGTGAAGAATGGTTCTTCTATCCAGATTGGATTTATAACGATATCGAACTGGATTGGAAAACCCGGCCGGAAAGACCTGAAGTATATGTAAACAAAGAGAGGTTAGTAGATAACTATAACGACAAGGATAAGTAAGGTGGATTATTTTCACTTGTTTTTTGATTTTCTGAGCATGAGATACCACCTGAATCAGTGTCCGGTGAAAAATTGTTCACACTTCCCTTCCTAAAGTGAGCAAGCAATTTCAAATCTCTGTTAACTTTTCAGAATTATGTACTTCGATTCACAGTGTTACAATTGTGCTGATTTCGTGGATATCCAAAGACAGTTCGATGACAAATGGGCTTCATTCAAAATAACAACAGAATGTTTCAAGTTTTGTGTTTGGGATTAAAATAATTTCGTTAAAATTTTGTGTGTTACATTATCACCTTCTATTTTATTAAGCCCTAAAGTGTTGAAAGACTCTTTTCAAATGTAATAAGTATGAATTATGAATTCAAATATTATTCTCTTCAAATATTGTTCACCCCTCGCCCATGCCTGCTGGGTTTGGAGTGATGGCTTTGAAATCTAATTTGGTGGCCGAAGTTTGAATTCTAGGTCACCAATTGGATCCTAGTCATGATTATACTCATTCGAAAGCTCTCGACGAGCTGAGTTCAATGGTGATTATTTCGGTGACATATGTTGGATTTCTAGGCCATGAAAACTTGATTGAAAGTAGCCATGAGTTGCTGGCCTAAATTTCTTGTTTCTAGGCCATCAAATGGAATTCTAGGCCCGCGGGAACAGTTTCATTGATCAAAGTTTGTCAAGACGGTTCGAATGAGTATCATCATAGCTAGGTTTAAGGGGTGGCCTAGAAATCCAATTCAGTGGCCGAACTTGCTTTCCTAGGCCACCAATCAGAACCTAGTCATGCTTATACTCATTCGATTCGTCTTGATGAGCTGAATCTGAATAAACGGCTTCTGAGACGATCGCACTTCATTCAACTTCGAAAGAATCAATAAAAATTATCACCATTAGATAATATTAGCATCTCGGGCCATCGAGTAGAACATTCCATTTTGCTCAGACAGAAGATTCTTCGGTGTGTCAAATTCCACTACCACACCCTTATCCAAAACCATAATTCGGTCACTATCCATTACCTGAATTCACAAGGGTATTACATGTTCATCTACAGTAACCTACCGTATTCAGTCGATGAGCAATTGTGAGTACAGTACATGCACCGCATTGTTCTCGAATGGTTTTTTGAACGAGCTTATCAGTCTCCATGTCGATTGAGGCAGCTGATTCGTCCAGGACCAGGATCTTGGATTTCCGAAGAAGGGCTCGAGCAAGACAAAGAAGTTGACGTTGACCGACACTAAATTTGAGGAATTGGAGGGGTCATAAAAACTTAGGATCACCTCAAATTCCCTCCATTTTCCGTTATCTGATAGTCCAACATGCCCGGCAACTCCTTGACTGTCTCGGCAAGATGCGCATTTCCGAGTGCCACCCAGATTTCCAGATTCGCTGTATCAAACATAATTTTATGATGCTCCAAACGTTTTATTTTGGACTTACAGTACTCCGACAACGGATCCAGATTCATTCTCAAACTTCCCGAAAAGCACACTGGATCCTGGGGGACAATTGTAAGACGGGACCTCAATTGCGCTAGGTCCAACTCGGAAATATCCACACCGTCTATCTCAATTGATCCCTCTTCTGCTTCTATCATTCGGAACAACGCTAGGGTTAAGGAGCTCTTCCCTGCCCCGGTTCTCCCGACGATGCCAATTTTCTTTCCTGGATTTATAGTCAGGGAGATTCCACGGAGCACCAAATCCAGCTCGGATCGATAGCGGAGACTCAAGTTTTTGATGATGATCTCTCCCTGTTGAGGCCAAGACCTAGGGACGGATCGAGTACCAATACGTTCCGTCGAGCTGACGGCGAAGTCTCGCATTCGTTCCACAGAAGAAATACACGAGTCCAAGGCAAAGAATGACTGAATGGAGTTGTTGAAATTTCCGGTGATTTTTCTAGCGGTGGTGATAGAGAACACAAGAATTCCAGCTGTAACTACATCTCCATGGTATACTGCAAACAAGGAAGCCACAAGGACCACGAGATTTCCAAGAAGCTTAGTGCGAAGATTGAACCATCGAGTAGCATTTGATCCGGCATAATAAGCTTTTCTACTATTATCAGACAACTGTTGACAGTGCCTCTCGAATCTTTCAGTTGCTCCGTATGCTCGAATCGATGCTGCTCCATGAAGTGACTCCTGAATAAAGGATAATGTGGGCGACCGGGAATCGTGGTATGCTTCATTCAGCTGTCGAGATCGCGGGAGGTACTGGGACTGAAACAAATTCATCAAGAACAAAAAAGAAAGGTACACTGACCAAAACAAAACCATAAATAAATAATATCACGAGCAAATGACCTAATGCCGATGGAGTGACCCATAGCACTCCAATGATTGATGCCAGGCAAGTGATGAAAGCAGTGGTAGATTTGCGGATCTGACTAGGAAATGATTTATCTACGTCGCTTTTGTCCTGAAAAAAATTTCATAAAGATAAGGATAGAGTAGCTCTACTTACACTTCCAAGACGGCTCAAAATTAGTCCAATAGGTGTGACATCGAAAAACTCCATTGGTGATTTTAGAATGTTGAGGAGCAAGTTTTGAAAGAGTTTTCTGCTAGCATGAGTTGTCCCGTTAATGATCAGCATTGTACCATAGAATGCCAAAAGTACTGAAACGTAGGTGTACTTGTAGAAAAATCATTGAATTCAGGCCCAAATGGGTCCAAACGGTCCCAATTGGTCCGAAAGGCCCAAATCAGCCTAAACAGTCGAAATTGGCCCAAACAGCCCGGATCGGCCCAAACAGCCTAAACGGCCCAAATTGGCTCAAATTGGGCCATATGGCCTAGATCGACTCAGATGTCCAATTCGGGTCATTGAGGGCCAATGCAGGCCATTTTGGGCCAAGCGGGCCAGTTCGGACTGTTTTGGGGCGTTTTTGGCCAATTCGGGCAGCGAACCACAGTCCATAGCGGGTTAGGTGTTTTTTATAGTGATTTTAGGTTCACACCCATCAACGGTATCTATCCTTAATGTCTCAAGACCCCCGCTCCATGGCTGACCTTCACAAATCCCATACATCGCATACAGCCATAATCCAGCCTTTGCTTCTTCGTTAGTTGCTTGATCCGAGAATCCCGCCAGGTGAAAGCTCCCGTGCACTCCAAGATAAATGCCTATGGCCGAAACACAAGTGTAGACTAGCAAGGTTCGAATGCCAACTGCTTGGAAGTAGTGAGAGTAGGCGGAGAGCTTGTCACTTTCCTTTGGTTTGGCTGGCATGTCAGCTATGGGCTCCTCAACTACGTTGGCTGCCTCCAATTCTTGGTCGTCATCAGGAAATTCACAATCCAACTCTTCCATACTAATCTCTTCCATGCCCATCTCTTCCAAATCAAACTTCTTCAAGAGTTCTGAATCATTCTCAGTAATCTCTTCAAATGTCCCATAGCTTTTGATCTTTCCATCTTCCATCACAACTATCTTGTCGCAGTTTTTAAGATAGACCAAGTTATGAGTCACCAGGACACGGGTTTTGTCACGGAGGCATCCGGTTTTGGAAGCTGAAAATGTTTTTTTTATAGCTGGACTGGTTACCGAGACAACCCCTTGAAATTTTTGAAAAGGATCAAGGGAGTTCAGCTGCAAAACTCACAAATAACATTTTCAAAAATATGCTTCCCAACATGCGCATCCACCGCCGACAATGGATCATCCAACAGCACTATATCCTTATCCTGATATATAGCTCGTGCCAAGGAAACCCGCTGCTTTTGCCCTCCAGACAAATTTGTTCCTTTCGCCCCAATCATTGTTTGATCTCCGTCTGGTAAGCTCTTCAAGTCTTCTACTAATGCACAATTTCTCAAAATTTCCAAGTACTCCTTCTGATTATACGGTTTTCCGAACAATACATTATCTTTCAAAGTCATGTTTTGTATCCATGCTTGTTGGGGGACATATGAGATTGAGCCGTTGATTTCGACACTTCCAGATCGGGTCTTCATTTCTCCTGGAATACAAAAAAGAGCAATATCGGAAAAAAGGAAAAAAGGGTTACCTAGAATTGCCTGAAGCAAACTTGATTTTCCTGACCCAATTTTTCCAATGACAGCGATAAGTTGTCCACGTGGAATTGTTAGCTGGATGTCATGGAGGATAGGAGTGTGGTCCCAGGAGAAAGTTCCATTGTTGATTTTGATGGAGGTATCTGGAACCACGTACAGGTTAATGTTTTTCTCTCGTGGGTTAGGAATTCTCTATAAATTGGTGGTCTGAAAGTAGATGTTCCTGTGAGCGGGTTCCGAAATTTCTAGCCCTCACTTTAGCCTAAAAGTCTGTAAATCTTCATCTGAAAGTAGCCATTTCGGCAATGTGATGAACATGCAGGGGCGAGCCAGATTTTCAGAGCAAGATTCCCAGTCTTCAGGCTCCAGTGAGGGCTGGAAATTTCAGAACCCGCTCACAGAAGCATCTACCACCGATTTATAGAAAATTTCTGACTCATGTGAAAAAAATTCCGTTGTTAGTTAAATTTGTTTTGTCCGACCAAATCTTGTTTGACATACCGCTATCACTGCACTTCATTGCTTTTCCTTCCACTTCCTCAGCTCCAAGAAACTTCTCCACTTTTTCTGCATCCTTTTTGAACAACTTATAGGTGTTATGCATGGGTCCAAACGACGAGACAGCATAATTGAAGTAGTCAAATCCAGTGATCGAATATGCGATCACTTGACTTGTCAATAAGTTTTTCTCCGGATCCAAATTCATATAAATCTTGAACGATAAGGCCAACGCAATGAACTGGAACAGCTGCTCCATGGCACCACTTAGCTCCAGAAGCCAGTCATTTTGTTTCTGAAGTCTTAGTTGCTCCTCCCGGACTTTCATAATTCTCTCCTGGAAACTCTTCTCCCATCCGTACATCTTCACTATTTTGATATTGTTGAGAGATTCCGAGTGAAGTTGGGTGAGCTCGTCTGTACATTTGACGTGTTTTCCGTGGTTTTCCCTGTACTTTTTGAAGATAAAGTAGTTGATTGGAATATGGAGGAGAATGATGAGTCCGGTGAAGGCAGCGTAGCCGAGGGTGTTGAAAAGAAGGTAGGGGGAGATGATACACTGAAACAAAATGTAAATAAATGATGGTGAGCTAACTAAGAACCGGTCAGGCATGATAGTGGATGTTAAGTTAGTGGAGGGTACCTCTGGGTAGTTGAGAGCAAAAATTTTTAGAATTTTTGAATTCCCGTCAAATTTTTAGAATTTTTAAATTCCCGCCATTTGTTTGAATTTTTGAATCCCCGTCAAATTTTAGAATTTTTGAATTCCCGCTAAAATTTTAGAATTTTGGAATTCCTGTCAAAATTTTAGCATTTTTGGATTCCCGCCAAAATTTTAGAAATTTCGAATTGACGCCAAAGTTTTGAAATTTTTCAATTCTAGCCGAAATTTTAGAATTTTTTGAATTCCCGCCGTTTTTTTTCTGAATTTTTGAATTCTTGCCAAAAAATATTTGAACTTTTGTAATCCCGCCAAATTTTTTGAATTTTTGAATTCTCGCTAAAATTTCAGAATTGTTGAGTTTCCGCCAAACTTTTTGATTTTCAAATTCCCGTCATTCTTCTGGAAAAATCATCTGGAATACGCCAGATCGTTCTAGAAAGTGGGGCTACGCTATCCACCGTAATCCTACAGTAATTCGATTGAAGCGTTCGGTGACCCATGACCACATGTCAATTATAGTACCAAACGGTTCAGGAGCACGAAAGCAAGTGATGGACAAACAAACACACGGACAGACAGAGCTGGCCGCTTATGCAGCAGCACCCTTCACTAACTGAAACTTCACTGTGCCTACTAAAACAGTTCAACAAACCCCTACCATCAATGGAACCGAGCAATACGACATCAAACTATTCACCATACAACGCAGACCTGTATCCATTAGATTCAATATCTCCCCGCTACCGTAATCGTTCCGTCCAACACTAGACAGTCTGAGGGTCTTCGCGTGAATCGAATTCCTCCAAATTGTACTGGTGCGCTGGAGCACACAACTAATCTTTCTAGAATAGCAACTTGACAAATAGTTTCTGAACTCCTCGAGGCCGAAAATTGCGAAGACTAGAAGCAAACTCTTCACAGAATCGTTCAGAGAATCCAAGAGGAGACTGAATAGTACAGGCATGAAGTAATTTCCAGAAAGGGTGAATAGAAAATTGATTGACCCGGCAACCAACATCTCCTTTTTGCAGGTTTTTAGAAGTGTTACAGTGAAATGGGATCCTTTGAAATTCTTATTGAATTCTGACATGAATACCGCCGATTGGTCATTTTCTTGTACGTCGTTTTGCTCTGGTAACGAGAATAATCTAAATGTGGCCAGATGGAACCAGGAAACGAATAGATTTTTCTAGAACAATTAATTTTTTTTTCCAATAAAAACAAGTTTACCTTCTTAACCATTTTGCAAAACCGTCAAAATGTTCAGAAAAGCAGAAGAAGAATTGTGAAAGAATGAATGAAAAAAAGATATGTGGCAACAAACCATCAAAAAAAGAGGGAGGTGACACGGGGAAATATACATAATAACAATATGTGGGAATATTTTTTTTTGCATTTATGGAGAGAGGACTAGAATGCGTTGGGGACCTGCGGTGCAATAGAAAATAGAAAATCAGAAAGGCCTCCACGTCTTCATTTAATTTTTTAATTTTTCTCATTTCTAAAATGTGTCTTGAGGCGTGAACCCAGTTATTTCAGAAATCGGAAAAATGAATAGCATTTCTGTAAACAGCGTGAAAAGTTCAATCGAACTCAAGTTGTCCGGTTCCAAACGGAAACCTATGAACGATTTTAGTTGTATTTTTTTCCCACTTTTTCACTAAATTCCAGTTTTCTCCTTGACCTGGAAAATTTTTGAACTAAATGGTTTCTGATTCTTTTTTCTTCTCATAGGGTACCATCAGGGCTGCAACCCTATATGGTTTTGAAGACCGAATTCGGTTCCTAAGCCCAGATATAGGCCGGAAACTATGGCCCTATACCCAAACATAGACCATATTTTTATGGCTCACAAGTGGCACAGTGGTCCGATTGACTTGGGCTATGGCTCATTCGATAGAGCTCGGCGAGCTACATATATCCCAAAATTTTCAAATGAATCTTTCCAAAACTGTGTCAATACCATTTAAAAACAAAAATAAAATTCCAAATTTCAGACCAAATTTTTTTTGACATTTTTCCACTTTTCACTTTCCTTCTCGGCTAAAAATAGTCGGATCATCACACCGAAAAGTTCTCCACAAAGCCAATACAGTTTTACGTGTGCCCAAACAATTTCAGAGCGCTTACTCAAAAATGCGGCACACACGACACTCGCAAAGTTAAAAATGAGCAAATTTTTTGGACATTTTTTACAAATTTTTCGTAACATTGGATAAATTAGAAGATTCTAGGAAAATTGAGACAGATGTTTCTGGAAATCGGACAAGAAGTCAAAGATTAGGAGGAAAAGTCAAAAATCAGTTTTCTTCGAAAATCTTATGCGATTTTTCAAAAATTTCTGCGGACTATCCCATTATGATATCAACCCCTGAAACAATTTCGAAAACTTTTCACTCCCTTTCTACATTCATTCATTCTCCATCATCCAAATTCCTTAATCCCATGTGCGCGCCATGTGCCGTTTTGTAATTCACGTGCTGAAAAGATTGTATCCTCTAAGGGGGAGAAAGTACAATATCGGAATTCTGGAAATCTTTCTTTTTGTAGGCAGAGCCACGAGGAGGAGAGACATGTAGTTTGAGTTTGTGGGAGAGTGTCAGAGTCCAAGGGTCGCTCTGCAAAAAATGCTCTAGCTTGGGAAACTGGATTTATTGGATGCAGGATGCCAAAATGTGCAAAATGAACAATTGGCGAGGTTGCATGCGCCTTTGAGGCAATTTTGTTGCTGAATTTCAAAATAATCGGAATATAAAAAAATGGGTCGGTCTAGGTCATTTTCCCTATATTTCCTTCCGTGATTTATCGTCGTGGTCTAGAATCTCTACATTTAGTTTCAGTTCTGAATTTATAGTGTTTATGGGGTCAAAACCTGCAAAACGAGTATACTAGTGACTAGATTCGGTGGTTTTTCATTTTTTCGAAACGTTGCATGCTCCTTTAAGGTAGTTTTGTGGTTACAATTCAAAATCATTAGAATATAGTCATGACTATACTTTTCTGAACCGTCTCAACCTCCAGAACACTACCTTGACAATTTTGGGCCGTAATTTCCGAATCTGGCCTATTGTCTGTACTCGACAGCGGCAATGCTATTCCGGCCCCAGGAAGCTTAGAATTCAATAATTTTGGCTCTCTGGCTGCTTTTATCAATTTCACTACCGCAAAACCTTCAAAATGATCATAATCATAGCTAGGTCTTGTCGTTTTTTTTGGTTTTCGTAAGATTGCATGCTCCTTTAAGGTAGTTTTGTGGTTACAATTCAAAATCATCAGAATATAGTCATGATTATACTTTTCTAAACCGTCTTGACCTCCTGAACACGATTCTAACAATTTTGGGCCGAAATTGACCGAATCTTGGCAGGCCTCCTGTCTGTACTGGACAACGGCGATATAAGTTTGGCCCCAGGGTGCTGAAAAAATCAAATTTCGGCTTCTGGACTATTTTGTTAAGAATCAAGACGTCAACACCTTCAAAATAGGTCTAATCATGGCTAAGTTTGGTGACTTTTTTTGTTTTTCAAAAATAGCATGCGCCTTCAAGGCAGTTTTGGGGCTGAAATTCAAAATGATCGGAATATAGTCATGATTATATTTTTCTGAACCGTCTCGACCTCCTGAAAACGAATGTGATAGCTGTGGGCCCAAGATTTGAGAATTCTGGTAGCTGAACGCGAGTTTTGAGACGGTAAACTTTCAAAATGAACTGCAAACTCTTCAAAACCCCTCCCCGAGTTTTTACTTTTCGTTTGCAAAATCATATGTTCCCCTATCTACTCAATAAATGTTCTCTGTGAGTACTCTGAGTACTCTGATCCCTTCAATGACCCCAACTTCTTCTTCTCCACAAATATCACAGAACTCTGATGATAAGAAGAAACAAACATCTTCTCCTCACTCACTCCATTTGATTACGAATAGTGTAAAGAAATTTTACGAATAGTGTAAAGAAATGTGCAAAGAAAAAAAATGGGGTGAGAACTGAGAAGAGAAGAGGAGAATCAGAGAACAGTTTGGTTGCAAAACGAGAGTGCGTCAGACGATAAAAACGTTTTAATGGAACATAATCTTCAAGGTTTTTTTATTGGAAAAAAGAGTGTGATGAAAACTGTTGAGAGAATTATTTTAGGAATTTTTTTGAAAATCAAAAAATCGTCGTTAAATTTCATAACTATTCCGGGAATCAAAGTAAAACTTGCAGAATGGATTGACGCTTGGCTTGGGCGGTTCTGCACCTAATCGGGTCTTATCGGTCTAGAATTTTGGGAAAATTGGCGCCAAAAATGGGGTCCAAGAGGTCAAGCCGGTTCAGAGAAATATAATCATGACTATATTCCGATTATTTTGAATTTTAGGCAAAAATTGCTTTAAAGGCGCATGCAAATTTTCGGAAATTGAAGTCACCGTACCTAGTCATGACTATACTCATTTTGAAGATTTTGACGTCCTGATTCCAAACTAAAAAGCCCGGAAGTCGAATTTTGATTTTCCAAGCTTCCCGGGGTTAAAACCACGTCGTCGTTACCCGGTACAGGCAGGAGGCTGAGCTAGATTCAATTCTTTTGCCTAAAATTATCAGATTTGTTTTCAGGAAGTTGAGACGGTTCAGAAAAGTATAATCATGGCTTTATTCCGATGATTTTGAAATTTTGGTCTGAAATTGCCTTAAAGGCGCATGGAGTTTTTCGAAAAATTGAAAAATCATCAAATTAGCTATTAGTAAACTCATTGTGAAGGTTTTGAGGTCCTGATTCTTATTAAATTAGTCCAGAAGCCGAATTTTGGTTTTTCAGGTTTCCAAAAGCTGATCTAGATTCTAATATTTTTGCTCAAAATTGTCGGATTCGTATTCAGGAGGCCGAGACGGTTCAGAAAAGTATAATCATGACTATATTCCCATTATTTTGAATTTTAGGACTGAAATTACCTTAAAAGCGCTTGCAATTTTTTGAAAATTGAAAAAGTCATCAAACCTAGCTATGATTATACTCATTCTGTTGCTTTTGAGGTCCCAACCTTCTAAATACAACTCCCAAGCCTTATTTTGATTTTTCAAGCCTTCCAACTCCCGGATTCCAAACTCAAAAAAAAAAAAAAACTAAGCAGCCAAGAGGGTTCAGAAGAGTATAATCAAGACCATGTTCCGATAATTTTTTTTTCTGCCTCGAAGAACACATCCTCTTTAACCATCAAAAATGTTTTATTATTATGAGCAGAATAAAATTTGTGCGACACGAAAATAATTTTAAAGAAGGAGAACGAGAAAAGAAGCATATACCCGAGAAGACAAGAAAAGTGGTTGTTTTGTATCCCGAGGTATCCGGAAAAAAAGGGAATTTCAAAGTTTAGGGGCGGGGCGAAAGAAGGGGGGAAAATGAATCGAATCGATGTACATTTTTGAGTGGAGCTGTGTGGGGAAAGAATGGAATGACAATTTTGGGTAATTTTACATTGGGAAGGAAAAATGATTATGTACATTTTAGGTGGTTGAAGGGAGTCGTAAAAGAGCTTTAAAGCCAAAAAAAGAGTGTCTAATCTGGGGGTGAGGTTCCCAAAATCGACTAATGCCGGCGAGTATGACAATGTGAGATGTGGAGAAACTCCTGTTGAGTCAAACGGATTTCCAAGTCTTCGAAGACGTTGAAGAACAAGATTCCGACGCCGTCAAGGTTGCGAGACACCTGGGAGTGGGCGATCTCGTTGCCATTCTCCATTGTGCAGACGACGAATTTCCAGATTCCGTGTCCACATCCATTCTGGATTGGGGTGAAGACTTGAGAGATTTCGCTGGAGGATGGCGAGAAGTGGAGGACGCCTTGCTCTCCGGTTGGCACCTCGATTTTCACGAAGAACGCTTGTTGGGCGTTGACGCTGGAGCAGTTGATTTCGATCTGGAATAAGGGAGAAATTAGGATGAGGATTCGGAATTGAGGTTCAAAAATATTTTCATCGTGATCAGCTCGTCGAGACAATTCAGAAAAGTATAATCATGACTATATCCCGACTATTTTGAGTTTTGACCCCAAATTTGCCTTAAAGGCGCATGCGGCTTTTTGAAAAAGTGAAAACTCATCAAATCTAGCCATGAGTATACTCATTTTGAAGGTTTTAGAGTAATGATTCTTGAAAAAATAGTCAAAACGCGCAATTTCCACTAGAAAAGTTGCTGGGAGCAAAAAGGACTCAAAAGTCACCATTGCAGCCAAGAAGCCAAACTAGATTTTGAAATTTTGACTCAAAACTATCAAAATCGTGTTCAGGAGGTCAAGACGGTTCGAATGATTATAATCATGACTATATTCCGAGAGTTTTGAATTTTAGGACCAAAATTGCATTAAAGGCGCATGAGATTTTTCGAAAAAATGAAAAGTCATCAAACCTAACCGAGGTTAGGCTCATTCGAACCGGGTCTGCTTCCTGATCATGAATTTTGCATTCATAATGACCAATTTTCTATTCCTAACCCCCAAAACCCAGAAAAAACTACCAACCTGTGCAGCGTCGGCCAAGCAAGTCTCCTGAATTTCCGACAGTTTGTTGGAGAGGTTCGACGAGTTACGACGGAGTGATCCGCGAAGACCGTTGATAGTGTTATGGGCGACGGCGTCGTTTTCGATCTGGAAATTTCAGAAATGAGATTTATTCCAAATTTTTTTTTGGAAGTTTACCTTTGGATTATACTCGCTTTGGCAAGATGACGATGCGGCGAAGCATCCGGTTCCGAAATCGGTAGTGGTGCACTTTGAGACAACGAACATTTTGAGGTATTCACTGGAAAGTGATAGAGAATTAGTGATGAGCAATTGAGAATAAAAGTTAGGAATGCAAGAAAGACCTTAAAGGTACATAGCAAAAAAGGGGGCGTGTCCCGACATCAGGACAAGGAAAAAAGAAAAAAAAAGAATGCACACCATCCGCCGAGGCGAACAAAAATACAGAATGAGTCCTTGCCCCCCTTCCTCTCCCTTCCTACTCCCTCATGGCGCCGCCCCTCCCTTCCCTCCTCGACCCAGGAGGCTCCGCCCACTTTTCCACTCCTCTCTATCTCTCCAACGTCTCGTGGCCTTTTCCTCATTGAGAGAGAGACAAGAGACGGAGAGACCTAGACAAGGTTTTCACACACACACGTGGAACCCTCTGTTGACGTGTTGAAATTTGTATACTAGTTGGGGTAGAGTAGAAGAAAATAAGGGCTCAAAGACCATGGATTACGGACACTCATGGAGGAGAGTATGTTCTGGAAGCGGCTCGAAACGAAAAAAATGTTTTCGGACACTCAGAGATGCTGAAACTCGGCAGGGTAAACCTTTGATCGTTGGTGCGCTATGATGATGATTTTTTAGAAGGATCATGATGCACCAATGGAATCCTGGTCCTTTTCGGATCATAGATTATGGTCAGTTAGGTGCAGGGGGGTTGTCAGGGGGAAGTGTACCTATAGAGTCAGGGCGGGGGGGCATGGGGTCTAGCATGGGTCTGCCCTCAAGACCTGGAAGGTATCCCGAGCCTCCAAAGATACAGAGAAGGATCCTATGATTCAAGACAAAACACTGGAAGTCATAAGTCTCCCATTCCTTATATACCATTAGGCTCCGCCCCTTTCCCTTGGTGACATAACTTTGACGTATTGCCTTATAAACACACAGCTGATCTTGCTAAGAATGAGGTTTCAATATATGTATTTCCTGCCTTCCAGCTGTCTGATTCTTTGACGCAGGATAACAAAAAAAATAACAAGAAAGAGGAAAAATTTGATTAGAATTTTTGTTCTAGCAAGCACCGGATACGTGATTTTGGGTATATCGAAAAAACAAGGAAATTGAGCTGGAAATAGCAGGCTGGGTCCTTTGAAGTCTACAAGAAAATCTTCAGAGCAGTGTATCTAGGTTGTATTGAGAGCTATCAAAATGTAGTCAACTAAAAAAATGTTTAGAAGTAAATTTTAAACATTTTGTTAGTTGAATACTTTTTGATAGCTCTTAAGACAACTGAGATATGCCGCTTTGAACATAGGGTACCAAATACTACATGGTCCGTCAAGTACTCCGTGTTCTGGGCAGTATATCTCGGTTGTCTTAAGAGCTATCAAAATGTGGTCAATTAAAAAAATATTTAGAAGTAAATTTTGAACATTTTGTTAGTTGAAAACTTTTTGATAGCTCTTAAGATAACTGAGATATGCTGCTCTGAACCTGCTAGATGGTCCGTCTAGCTACGAGCAGGACATCTCGGCTGCTCATGAATTTCTTGAAATTTGGTCAACTAGAAAAGATTAAGAAATTAGTTTTTAACGTTTGATGAACACGTAATCCATCTGAGCTCTGATGATCAGAACATAAATGCCACCACGGCTCAGACTTGAAGTTCAAAGAGCTCACCTATTCATGCACCCTTTTTTCTCAGAACTGGTTAAGAAGTGGAACACTCTAGTTGAAAAGCACTTCAGAGAAAATATGAAAACAAGAAAAATGATCTTAAGGTCCCCTTAAAGGGTGCTCTTTTAAGGAAAACACGGGGGAGTTCTAGGTCGAGAGGAATGAGGCCCCAAGGGGAGGAAAAGGGGTATAACTGGGGTAAAAATGATGGGATCTTTTTGGAAATCGAGCTAGAATTAGGTGAAAATATGTGGAATGTTGGGTAGAGAGGGTTTTGGGATTGAACAAAAATTGAGTCTAGACTGGTGGGTGAAACATGGACCTTAGGCTCAAGGCTCGTTACGGTCGAGGCTCGTTAAACGAGTCGCAACTTGCAAGGACGTATCTAAAGGGTTATATACTATTCAACAGGTAGAAAAAAAAGGATTTTAAGACTGAACAATTGGTGTTCAAGCAAACCTCCTAGAAGATTATATACCATCTGAACCATCATTCCAATAAATCCTTATCCTAAGAACCTCCCTACCATGGAATCAGTTAAGCCTAGACGTTCCCATAATGCCTACGTAATACCAAGAAGCGGAAGTTACAAGAAAGACAGAATGAAAAAAAAAGAACTAGCTAACAAGAAGGCAGTCGGTTCTCTGAAATAACTCCCCTCGGAGCAAGAAGGGGAGCTCTAGAGAAAAAACACATGCTCATGGTTCCTCGTCTGCAATTCACATGCAAACGCACACACACAAACAGAGACGACAGACATGTTTACTTCCGATTTTCTCCTCTTTTTTCTCTTATTTTTCTCTTTTTTTCCTTTTTTCTTCCCCCCCAGTGGCACCAAATTTGTGTTCCTTGTTCGGGCTCCTAATGGGAACTCATCAGGATGACTAAGCGGGGGAAAGTTAAAACAAAAAAATTGTAGTCAAATGATTTGTTCGTCTTCTTCAAATTTTCAGGACAAGTGACCACGGGCGTGTGATTGTTTTGTTGTCCTTCTCCTCCCGTATGACCATAGAACAAGGAGAAGGAGCACATGTTTTGGATTGGTTTTCGAAATTTATTTTCATTTTTCCCCTCCTCTTGATGACTGTAAATAAGCGAGTGGTTCCTTAGAGTGTTAAGGATGTGATCTTGATGGTTTTTGAGTTTTTGACTTAGTCCTTTGGACGCAATTTGGTTGGTTTTGGGTTGGAAAACCCCTAATGGGGTTCTATTGGCCCAGATTCTGAAAACTTTGGCTCGGAACCGTCAAAATCGTGTTCAGGAGGTTGAGACGGTTTAGAAAAGTATAATCATGACTATATTCCCATTATTTTGAATTTTCACCCCAAATTTGCCTTAAAGGCGCATGCAACTTTTCGAAAAATGAAAAAGTCACCAAACCTAGCCATGATTATACTCATTTTGTAGATTTCAGAGCGCTCATTCACACTGAAACAGTCCAAATGGAAAATTTTGAAAATTCAAGCTTCTAGGTGCCAAAAATCCTGAAATTTCAGTTTCCAGGGCCCATTTTCAGTTCTCTGGAATTCCAGATCTCTGAGAATTCTGGAATCTCAAAATCTCGCAAATATTCCTCTCAAAATCTTGTTTATATTCTCTTCAAAGCCCTCAGAACTTTCAAATCTTCCCTATTCAGATGACGTGCTCTTTCCCATCCTTGTTTTCCTAGAATTCTGGTCCCTTCCACCCTCGGGACCCTCTCTCCGCTAGACTAGAACATAGTTCCAGTTGGTGGAGGGAGGCAAAACAAGAGAGAAAAAATAACAAAAAGTACAAAAGTCCTCTGAAGTACGGCGTCCGCCATCAAGTGCACCATGATGATTTCTGACGTCTTCTTTTTTCGTTTTTTCACTCTTTTTTGTCAGGAACAAATTAATAGGAACAAAATTAATAGGAAAAAGGAAATTAATAGGAACAATTAATAGGAACAAATTTTTTCAAATTAAGAACACTTTGTCTAAAATGGCGGAACTTTCCCCAGAAGTACATTTGTAGTATTTCAGAACGAAACACGTCTTAAGTGATCAGTGTTTACATCAACAAAATATTTGATTGGTGTTGTCTTGATTGTACAGATGAGACAGGAGGAAGAACACCACTTGGTGTTTTAGGGAAAGCGAAAGTTGTCGAAAGTGGCCTAGTTTTCCAGAAAACTAGTCCATGGAAAATGAGATTTTGGGGTTTTCTTGTGCCCAACCTCTGCGTCTTTGGACATGCCGTGGGGCCCAATGTTGGCTCTAAAAGCTTCAATTTTCAAAACTAACAATCCAGACTACTATAATCAACTTCAGCGCCGCCTCAAGGCCTTTAAAATGAGTATAGCCAAGACTAGGTTTGATGACTTTTTCACTTTTTTGGAAAATCGCATGCGCTTTTGGGCCTAAAAATCAAAATCATCGGAATATAGTCATTATTGTACTCAGTTTGAAGCTCTTGGAGCGCTGATTTTGAAAATCCAAATTTCATGAGGTTTGGACCAAAACCGACCGAGATACAGTATTTTTTTTAGGTTTTCGGGGTGAGACCCTAGAAATCCTAAAATCATAATTCTTGAAAACCTAGCCAAGATTATACTCATTTTGAAGCTCTAGATATACTGATTCTAACTATCTAGTTTTCAAAGAGAATGAATCAAAATTGACCGAGATACTGTACTTTGGAAACCTTAAAGGCACAGGGGTAGGTCAAGTTTTGGAAAAGAGCAAAGTGGGTCATGACTATACTCATTCGAAAGCTCTTGACGTGCTGAATCTAAATTTTTTGGTTTTACATTCTAGATGTTATGCCCCGGGTCCAGGGGGGCCTAACCCACCACCCCCGTCGCTATCAGTCACCATTTGCTCACCCTTAAACCAGAAATCTGAGGAAACTCTGTGTGTGTCATAATCATTATTTACATTTTCATTCCCACTCTCATTTCTCATTTCAAGTCGTCACCAATAAAAAAACATAAACATGTCTCATACATAAGATGTAGGGATAGAAAAAGAGAGTGAGTCATTTGGGAACATTTGGGAAAAAAAAGAAAATAACATGAGGAAGTTTTTTTGCAAGAGAAGGGGTTAAAGAGAAAAGTATTAAAAAAAAAACGAAAAATAACAAAAGGAACAAAGAAACTGGGTGATAAGAGAATAGTATAGTGTAATATATTGTGTTCTTCTTATCAGAGTGTCTTTCCGGAGAGGAGAGAAGGACGAAAATAACTTTTTCGTATCTTTTTTATTTGAACAGTAGAGGAAGACGGGAAAGGGGAATGAAATTGCAAAATGGATTGAAATTGCAAAAAAAATCAAAAGAACAGACTACTGCAGTACTGCATGCGCCTTGAAGGTTTCAAAACTCAGAATTGGCTCCAAGAAGGTGACTTTAGTCTTTTTTGTCCCCAGAAACTTTTATTGTAGAAAATTGCGCTTTTTGATTATTTTCTCGAGAATCAGGACTCTAAAACCTTCGAAATGAATATAGTCATGGCTAGGTTTCGTGAATTTTTCATTTTTCGAAAAATCGCATGCGCCTTTAAGGCAAATTTGGGCCTAAAATTCAAAATGATAGGGATATAGTCATGATTATACTTTTCTGAACCGTCTCGGTGAGCTGAACACGATTTTGATATTTTTGAGTCGAAATTTCCGGAAACTGAGCCGACCCCATTGCTGTACTATTCACGTAAGAGTACTTTTAGCCCTTGAGCAAGGCTCTAATGGTTTTGAGCCCACATTTTCCAAAGTCCAGGCTGTTAAGGTTCCGAATCGAAAATGACAAAGATCACCCCTCTAGATGACTCAGAACTCCTTTGCCAGGAAAAAATGAATGACGATAATGGAAAAGTTCAAAAAATGACAAAAAATCGGAAAGTGACGAGGTGGTGTAAGCCATAAATCATGAAAATGAATGAGTTAATATTGATTCAAGGTGACGCATTGTTAAAAATGACGAGAATACCTATTGAGAGGGAAATTGAGGGTTTTTGTCAAGGGGATATTCTGAGCAATTTTTGATTTTGAGTTCTGGGGGGAGGTCCTGACTCAAAATTTCGAAATTTCAGCCCAAAATGGTCAGAATCGTATTCAGGAGGTCATTGCGATGTAGAAAAGTATAATCATGACTATATTAGAAAAGTATAATCATGACTATATTCATTTTGAATTTTAGGCCCGAAATTGCCTATAAGGCGCATGCGACTTTTCGAAAAATGAAAAAGTCATCAAATCTGGTCAAGATTATACTTTTTTTGAAGGTTTCAGTGTCCTGATTCTCAAGAAAATAGCCAAAACGCGCAATTTGCACTCTAAAACTTGCTGGGGACGAAAAGGACTCTAAAGTCACCAGTGCAGCCTAGAAGTCAGCCTAGACTTTGCCACTTCGTCCTGAAATTATCATAATCGTGTTCAGGAAGCTAAGACGGTTCAGAAAAGTATAATCATCACTATATTCCCATCATTTTGAATTTTAGGCCCAAAAATTCCTTGAAGGCGCATGCAACTTTTCGAAAAATGAAAAACTCATCAAATCTGGTCAAGACAATACTTATTCGAACCGTCTCGACTTGCTGAGCTCAAATTTCATAGTTTCAAAGCCCGGAAACTGAGTTTAAGGCTGAAAAAATGGCTGAAACTGCCTGGAAATTCGACTCCTGCCAAAATGATGTCTGAATTTCGAACTCTGATAAAACAACCAGAAAAATGACTACAAAATTACAAAAAACAGTCCAGAAAACAGTACAAATTACCCAAATTAAAGAAGAAGAAACACTACAATTTGGCGACAAAGATGACTTTACCCCCCCCCCCCCCCCCTCCCCCTGGCCAAATTGTAGTCGAAAAGTCATCACACAGCTGACTCTTTCTCTTTTTTCATTCTAGACTTTTCTTATTTTTATTTTCTATTTAGTTTTTTTTGGTTGGGGAACTAAAAATCATGATCTAAACAACAACACTGATCAAGGTGACACTACTCGAAGGAACACAGACTAATTCTTCTGCCAATTCCATCGTCACCACTCTCCTCTCTCTTTTCATTTGTTTAGCAACAAACAAACAAAAAGTCAGATGAGAGATAGTGAAGGATTGAAGAGACGCAGATGGTGAAAGAGAGGAAATTGAAACTTTTTTTTCTCAACAATGCCAACAACCATACATCAGACTTCACGCATCTTTTTCGCGCACAGATGATATTTTTTTGTGGAGAAGAGATTTTTGGAATTTTAAAGAAGATTGATAGGGAGGGCTACAAAGTTCAGACACCTTTTTTGTGGTTAGGCTAAATATAGGGGAATCAAAATAGTAAAGTAAAAAAAGGGGAAGAGAATGAGGAAATTAGTGACCAGGAACTGATTTGGGGGGGGGGGGGTTGATTAGAGGGGACAGGTTTCGATAGTTTTGCAAATAAATTTTCTTTTTGAAAAAGAAATCCGAGTATTTTAATTTGATAGAGGAGCTTCGAAATTGGACAACTACCTCTTACGCTAGAGAAACTTTCAAAAAAAAAAAAAAAAAAAATTTTTTTGGGCACCACTAAGAAAAAAATGATCGGGAAAATTGACTAGAGGGAACAGGTTTCAGTAGTTTTGCAAATAAAATATTTTTTTTTCGAAAAAATCTGAATTTTTCAAATTGCTATAGGAGTTTCGAAATGAAGCCACTATTGCTTACGGTATGGAACTTTTCAAAAAAAAAAAATTTTTTTTTCTTGGATCCCACCACGAAAACTTAGAATCTACCGTAACTCGGTGAGTTTTGCTCCAAACCTCTTGTACTTTGGATATTCAAAATCAGCAAGCCTAGAGCTTTCAGAAAAATATAACTATGTCTGGGTTCTAAAAATTATATTTTTTTTTAGCCTAGGGTCCCACCACGAAAACCTAGAATCTACCGTAACTCGGTTAGTTTTGGTTCAAATCTCATGAATATTATATTTTTCGAATCGGAATTTCAAGAGCTTTCAAATGGATATAATTATGCCTAGATTAAAAAAAAAATTTTTTCAAGGGTTCTGTGTCCCACCACGAAAATTTCGAAACTTCTTTATCTTGGTCAGTTTTGGTCCAACTCTCATAAAAACTAGGTCTCCAGAATCAGCACGTCTAGAGCTTCCATAAAAGCATAATCATGCCTAAGTTTTAAAAAATATTTTTTTTTAAAGTTTTTGGGTCTCGCCACGAAAATCTGGAAACAACCATATCTCGGTCAGTTTTGGTCCCAATCTCTTGAAATTTGGATATTCAGAATCAGCACGTCTAGAGCTTTCAGGAAAGTATAATCATGCCCAGGTTTGGTGACTTTTTCATTTTTCGAAAAGTCGCATGCGCCTTTAAGGCAATTTTTGTTCCAAAGTTCAAAATGATGGGAACATGGTCATGATTATACTTTTCTGAACTGCCATGGCCTTCTGAACACGGATTTGATAGTTTTGAGCCAAAAATTTGGGGTCCGGACTCGATTTTTCCAAAAATTGTCTCAAAACTTGAGTCTAGAAAAGTGTGCAATCAAAACACGCGTTTTGAAGCTTTTGAACTGCTGATCCTGAAGTTGTTTTTGGTTTAAAAGCTGGAAATACGCCTTCCTCGTTTCTGACTCAACAAAAAAAAGAATCTAAAAATAACCCCTATCCCTAATTGCTGACATTTGCCATCCTCCTCCCCCTTCCTGATGAATTATTCCCCTTACTCTAAGAACAATGACAAGATGACTTTTAAAGAAAAAGAGAAAAAAACAAGCATCATTTTGCGAAGAATTTCGAAATTCTCGCTTTCTATTTTCTTTTTTTTTTCCGTTCTCTCTCTCTCTCTCTCTTCCATCGTCCTTTCACTCGTCTATTCCTTCAATGAGTCTAAGTGACACACACGAAGGTTAGACGACGAGAGAGTGAGTGGTACAGTGGGGTACGTGCCCTTGTACCCCTGGCACCCCGGCCGCCGCAGCAGCCCCCTCCGGGCACCATTATTTACATGTGTCTTTTAGAAAGCGGACAGCTGAGAGGGGGACGGCGGGAACTTTTTTTGTGTTAGGAGGAATGAGGGAATGATGTTTTGACTAAGGGTGCAGACAAGGGGTGAGGACAGCATGTGAGCTATGGCTGTCTAGGGGGCAACTATACTAAAGTAGTACTAGGGGGAGATCTCCGGTAGAAAATGAGGGGAAGGTTTCGAAATATTGCAAAGGGTTGGAGGGGGATTTGGAAATTTCTTAGAAATATTTGAAGATGGCTAGGGTTTTGGCTGGTTTGGGGAGCCCTGATGATACATTTGAAAATCTTAGAGCTGCCGTATCTTGTTCAATTTTGACTCAAATTCAATGAGACCCAATTTTTTGGAATCAGCTAGTCGAGAGCTTCAAAATGAGTATAATCACCACTAGGTTTTGAGAAATTTTGAATTTTTGATTTTTGGGGTCTCAGCACGAAAAACAGGGACTACCGTATCTCGGTCGATTTTGAACAGAATTCAATGAACCCAAATTTATTGGAATCAGCAAGTCTAGAGCTTCAAAATGAGTATAATCATGACTATACTCTGATTATTTTGAATTTTAGGTCCAAAATTTCCTTAAAGGCGCATGCGATTTTTCGAAAAATGAAAAAGCCGCCAAACCTGGTCATTTTTATACTCATTTTGTAGGTTTCAATGTCTTGAGGCTCAAGAAATTAGTACAGAGACGCAATTTTCAAATTTAAAGCTTCCAGGGGCCAATTTATTTTCAAAACTACCGTATCCCGACCATTTTCAATCCGAATTGTGTTCAGATCAACCGATTTCAAATATCCGAGTTTCAAGGATTGGGGACCAAAATTGAGTTATTTTTCCCCGAATATTCTCGATTCCTGTCCATTTTTTATCCTAAAAATTGAAAAATACACAACAAGTGATCATTTTTCAACAATATTGACACCGCGGCGCATCACGAACATTTTTCCCCTCAATAAATAAATAAATACTGTCTAGGGTCGTTTTCCCCCGGATCAAAAATACCATAAGAAGCTTGATCACTGGTGTTTTAATGCCCCCACCAGAAAAGTCCATACCAGGGAAATTTCCAGAATTCTGACTCCGTGCTCCTTTGATCTCTCATTATATAAAGTGGTGACTTCTGCCAAGACTACATATAATCGTAATCAGAAGCAAAAACAAAAACGTCTTCCAAATTTGAGGAGGGGAAAACAAGAAAATTCTAGGCTTGTCTCGCAAAATCCTTCTGTGTCAGTGTCTGGCAGTGCCAGTCAGCCATGGAATGCACCCTGGCACAGAGACGTACACAAGGAAGGAGAGGATAAATAATTCATGGTTATGACTTCTCGAGAAAGGGGAGAAACATTTTTTGATTCTAAGAAGAATAAGAATGTTCTGGAAATTAAGACTTTCAAGGGACAAAGGCATATGGGATGTGAGGAAGGGGCCCAAATTCTCGAAATTTTGCCTTGAAATGATGAAATCCGTGTTCAGGATGTCAAGACGGTTCAGAAAAGCATAATCATGACTATACTCCCATCATTTTGAATTTTAAGCCTAAAATTGCCTTAAAGGAGGCGTTCCACTATAAAATTGGCCTATAAGATATTTATACCATCGGATAGAGCTCGACGAGTTACATCGAAAATCCTCTTGGAGGTATGGTCGAAAATTAGATTTAGGTCATGTAAACAGCGCTCAAAGTCGTCGCTTCGCCCTCGCCCTCAGTGTTAATTTTCTCTCTGGCCAATTTCTTCGCCCTCTCATTTTTTTATCTCGTCCTCTGGAGAAGGTGTTAGAAAGTAGCTCCTATCTTCGAAATGATCA
>GL379920.1:134095-145702 GCA_000143925.2 Caenorhabditis brenneri | reverse complement strand
TCCTATTTTCGAAATGATCAATTTTCATAAAAAGTGATCAACTACAGAGTTGTTCAACATGCAATTTCAGACAACTTTTCAGTTGACCGTTTTTCAAAATATTATCTGTGGATCAAGTTATGAATGACTGAAATATAGGTAAAAGAGAATGAGGAAATTTAGGTCAACCGGTTCCAACAACAGATTGGGCTTTTGAAATCATAATCGTAATTATGGTGAAAAGAGTTTCATCCATTTTTTGAGCCAGTTCACCTAAATTTCCTCATTCTCTTTTACCTATAATTCAGTCATTCATAACTTGATCCACAGATAATATTTTGAAAAACGGTCAACTGAAAAGTTGTCTGAAATTGCATGTTGAACAACTCTGTAGTTGATCACTTTTTATGAAAATTGATCATTTCGAAGATAGGAGCTACTTTCTAACACCTTCTCCAGAGGACGAGATAAAAAAATGAGAGGGCGAAGAAATTGGCCAGCGTGAAAATTAACACTGAGGGCGAGGGTGAAGCGACGACTTTGAGCGCTGTTTACATGACCTAAATCTAATTTTCGACCATACCTCCAAGAGGATTTTCGATGTAACTCGTCGAGCTCTATCCGATGGTATAAATATCTTATAGGCCAATTTTATAGTGGAACGCCTCCTTTAAAGGCGCATGCAACTTTTCGAAAAAATGAAAAGTCGTTAAATCTAGTCGAGATTAAACTCATTTTGTAGGTTTCAAAGTCCTGATTGTGATGAAAATGGTCAAAACAGCCAAATTTGAAATTTCAAGCATCTAAGGGGCCAAGTCTCCGTGACCTATGGCAGCTAAGAAGGCAGCTCAGCCAAAACGCCCCATTTTGACCTAAAGTCGATATATTCGTGTTCAGGAGGTCAAGGCGGTTCAGAAAAGTATAATCATGACTATATTCCCATCATTTTGAATTTTCAACCCAAATTTGCCTTAAAGGCGCGTGCAACTTTTCAAAAAAATTAAAAGTTACCAAACCTAGTCAAATTTGCACTCATTTTGTAGGCTTTGAAGTGCTAGATGCACTAAAACCGGTTGCAGACCTCAGTTACGAAATTCCAGACCCCCGCGGCTCAATCTCCCGCAAGCTGCTGCAAATCACGACCCTTGGACTCTCTGCCCACCATTCCAAACTACATTTCCCTGGATTTCCAGAATTCCGATATTGTACTTTCCCCACTTTTCTTCAAGGATACAAAATCTTGTTCTCAAACACAAACACACGTGAATCACACCCGCCTTCGTCGTCCTTCCCGCGGCGCCAGCATTCGGTTGGCACCGGTCGCATATGCTAAAGGACACACTCTTGAATGAATGGCGTGAAAAAGCAAAGGGGGAGAGGAAAGGGTAATGGGGATGACACATGACAACCAGGCACCATCAGACACCAAGCACATGGAACGGCCGTTGCGCCACCGGCCGGGGTGGGGGGGGGGGGAGGGTGGCACGGAGTAAAGGGGAGCCGGGGATAGTTAGGGGGGGGGGGGGGGGGGGTAAATGGCGTAATAATGAGAGGGATGGGAGAGTACCTGGTGTGCACTTTGAAGTGGGGAATTGGTGGGAAAGTACAGGGATTGAAGGGGCAAAAGAAGGGCAAAGGGAGTTTTGAGTTTGAGGGGACTAATCTTGAAAGATTTCTGGGGAGATAGGCCATCGTACTATTCTTAAAGGGACGGCTGAAGTTGCAAGACTCAAAACCAGGGCTTGAGACTATTTTTATGGGATACAGGCCGTCAAAACCTACAAGATGAGCCTAATTTCGACCTGTTTTGATGACTTTTTGATTATTCGAAAATTTGCATGCGCCTTTAAAGCAATTTTAGGCCGAAAATTCAAAATGATGGGAATATGGTCATGATTATACTTTTCTGAACCGTTTCGACTTCCTGAACACGATTTTGACAATTTTAGGGTGAAAAATTACAATTTGGGCTGACCACCTCATTAGACTCAGGAGGCGTAACCGTCATTTTGATCCTCAGAAGCTTGAATAATCAAAATTGTCCATTTGGATGATTTTTGTAAGAACCAGGACCTCAAAACCTTCAAAATGAGCCTAATTTTGACCTGTTTCGGGAAATTTTCAATTTTCGAAAAGTTGCATGCGCCTTTAAGGCAAATTTGGACCGAAAATTCTAAATAATCGGAATATAGTCATGATTATTCTTTTCTGAACCGTCTTGACCCCCTGAAGATGGATAGAACACTTTCGAAAAAAGATTTTGAAAATCGGGGCCACAAGCTCCTGATGCTTGGGCTCCTGATGCTCATTTCAGGTCAAACTCTGAATTCATTGGATCCTGGGCTTGTTTGTACTTTTCTAAACCCTCTTGATCTCCTATTTCCCCTGATAGTCCTAGCCGGATGCATTTCCGAAAGTTCAGATTTTCAACCGAGTCTCTCCGACCATCTGGGCCAACTTTCACCCAAACAAGGCTTTTCTATTTGCAAGATTTGCAACATTTTTTTTCTAGAACATGTGCAAATTCCGACTATATTTATTTGTTCAGGTTCTCTTGTATTGTTTCCGCCCCGCCGCTTCAACCACCTACACAACCACCTACAACCTTTGTTCAGCTGTCCAGCAGTACCCTTCTAGAGAACTATACATGTAATCCAATTAGTTTGTCTGTCTAAATTTACGGGAACTAGAGAAAAAAATAGAGGAAAAAACACAAAAAATCGAGGAATCAGAGAATCAAATGTTCAACATTCCTTAGAAAAAGGTGATCAATTTCCTAGACAGTGGGGTTCCCCCCGAAATATCTTCAAGGGAAAGTGTCACATGGTTTGATTTTTTTTATAAGAATGGGTGAACTAAAAACAAAAAGATGTGACTTTTAGAAATTGTGGGTAATTAATCAGAGGTGACAAATTACAGGGAAACGAGGGAAAGTGCAAAGAAAATAGAGAACAATAATAGAATAGGAAGTCACACAGGAGGTTTTGGATGGGTTGGGGGTTGAAAGATTCATCTTTATCTGGATGTCCGGATCAGGTTTGTGCAAAAAAAAATTCCGAAAAAAATCGAAAAAAAAGTGTTTTTTCGAAAATTTCGGTATGAAAAAATTCGAAAAATGATTTTTTGGAATTTTTAGTTTTTTTTCAGAAAAAATGGATAAAAAACCGTTTTTTCGAAATGTTTTTTGGGTTTTTCATAAAAAATTTTTCCGCAAATTTTGTGCGAAAAAACAAAAAAATTATTATTTCGAAAATGTGTTAACGTTATTATTTCGAAAATTATTATTTCGAAAATGTGTTAAAGTACCCTGTAGACCGTTCAGTCTTCAGTGTTTCATGTTTAGAGCAGCATATCACAGTTTTCTCTGGAGCTATCAGAACGTTTTCAACTAACAAAATATTTAGAATTAACGGATCAAAATTTCTTTAGTTGGCAACTTTTTGAAATTTCCAAAACCAACCGAGATATACTGCTATGAACATGCAGTGCAACCCTATTGCAGACCTATTACCTTATTACATCTCACTGACCACTTTCAACCCATCCCGTAAACCCCTCTTGATTTATGATAGTCCTTTCCATTTTTCACTATTAATGGAAGATTAAAAAGACCTGAAAACTTCACAAAAAATTGGGCCAAAAAAGGGGAAAAAAGGTCGTTAACACTGTACATGGACACTTGATTTATTATCGTTTTTATACCGCAAACTGATGCAGGGTAGAAACTAGAAACTATGAGAAACTGGATTCAGAAGGGGGTTCTGGTCCTAGATAACCTCATTTTGTCAAATTGAAACGAACTTGAACAACTGGGTTGGTAGATCAAGAAAATTCTCTATTAATTGGTATAAGTTTTGTATAGGTTCGTCTAGCTTTCAGGATTTTTCGAAAAAAAAACCTTAAAGGCGCATGACCTTTTGCTCCCCGAATGTTTTTTGATTACTTCTTCCTCCTTCTTCCCAAAATACTTCCAAAATAACAAAAGTTTCCGGTCACATCATACCATTTTTTCAGACACAACCACCATCTTTTTCCAGATAAGGAACTCCTCACATGTGGCTATTTTTAGTGCTGGCGGTCACCTTTTTTGTTTCTTTTCTTCTATTTTTAGGCGACTCCTATTGCGGAATTTCCGCGATAAGACAGTGAGAGACAATGAACTTTGACGCAGAGGTGTTAATTCAGGAATTTTTTGGGAATGTAGGGAGGTAAAAATGAAAGGGAAGAGGTTTTTTGCATACTTGTCGCGGGGCGGGCCGGGCCGGGCCGGGTCGGCTCCATTTTGCCAAAACACCGACCCGAGCCGGGCCGGGTCGACCCGGCGGGCCGGGTCGGCATGACCGGGTCGGCATGGCCGGGTCGACCCGGCGGGTCGAGTTGACATGGAGTCAAACAAAATTCTAGAAATCATCGCTTCCAGCATTTCAGTAGACGTTAAGTAGTCTTTCTTTCGAGAGTGAAAACAGCTTTCAGCGACTTTTATACAGAGAATAAATGTTTTTAGCAAATAGTATTATAATTTTTCACTTTTCCCTGGTCCGGTCGCAAAACTGGAAAAAATTTTGACCGGGCTGACCCGGGTCGGGTCGAATTACTGATAAATTTTTGACCGGGCCGACCCGGGCCGGGGCACCGGGTCGACCCGCCGACCCGCCCCGGGCCGACCCGAGTTTGGACAAGTATGGTTTTTTGGGAGGGGGAAGTTTGTCAAGTGACGACATTTTGAGAATGGGAAGGGGAAGTGTGATGTGATGTTTAGATTTATAAATATAAATATGTATTCAGTATTTTTTGAACTTTTTCAGGGGTGAAAAGGGATCGAATTGAAAAGTCATATGCTCCTTTGACCTAGTTCCCAGCTTCCCCCCTCTGGGACTAAGAAAATGTAAATCTAGACTCTCGGACCACTCCCATTAGATTTAGATCGTCAAGACCATCAAAACAAGTATAAGATCGGCTAGCTTAGGTGAATTCCCAATTTTCATATAATTGCATGCGCCTTTAAGGCAATTTTGGGCATAAAATTCAAAATAAAAGGAGTATAGATTGATGATTGTACTTTCCTAAACCGGCTCAATGAGCTGAACAGGAATCTATCAAATTTGAAGCCAACAAGTGAACATTCAGTGAAAGAGCCCAGTGTCTAGAAGGTGCCTGGGCCTGGTTTAGGTCAAACTTTAGCATTTTTGGAATATGGTCATGACTATACTTTTCTGAACCCTCTTATTGAGCTGAACAAGAATCCATCAACTTTGACATCAAGAAGTGAAAATTCAGCACGAGAGCTTAGTGTCCAGAGGGTGTCTGGACCTCGTTTAGGCCGAAAATTGAGTTTTTCGGAATATGGTCATGATTATACTTTTTTGAACCGTCTTGGTGAGCTGAACAGAAATCCATAAACTTTGAAGCGCAATAGTGAAAATTCAGTGCAAGAGGCAAGTATCTAGAGGGTGGTTTTGCCTGGTTTAGGCCGCAGTTTGAGATTTTTTGGAATATCGTCATGATTATATTTTTCTGAACCGTCTCGGTTAGCTGAACAAGAATATTGTGTTTTTAGTGCGCGAGTTTGAATTTCGAGGTAGTTAGCTAGCTGATTGAGAGCTGCTAGAGGCCTGTCTTAGAGCAAAATCTTGAAAATTCGAATTTTTCGGGATATGGTCATGATTATACTTTTCTGAATCGTCTCAACGGCCTGAATCTTGATTTTTTGATGCTGACATCCTCTAGACCGTCTCCAACAGATTGGGCACCAGGGACCCTCCGAAACTGTTATGACCAAATTTTTTATCACGTGGTCCGGGAAATTTGGTCGCCAAAAACCGCTTTTCCCAGTGTATCATGACGCAAACTCACATTGTTCTTTTTCTCAACATTGACTGTTCCCAAAATATGTTCTCCTCTAACAAAACGTCACGATCTTCCCTACCCTATTCACTCTACACCTAATACAGCGTGAACAGCTGATAGTGTCAACATATCGATGTGTATATAGTGTAAACATACAAAACATTGTAGTCACTCTGAATGAAATTCGATGATCACGTGAACAAAGCGCTGCTGAAAAAAAGTGGTCTGGCTGGTAGGTGAGAAAGGGAAAGAGTCACTCGATAAACACGGGAGAATTGTCTCAAAGTTCAATTTCATTCTTCAGCAACGGAGGTCTTAAGGGCAGTGAGGGACCGAATGGGTGATACGTAAAGTGTACTTTCAACCGGTTAAACTTTGCTGCCAAAAAAAAATAAATAACTTGGAAGAAAAATAAGTTTGGAGGGATCTGATTTTGTGGGTAGTAGGGATGGGTCTGTGTGGTGTTCAATCGTCTGGAAGCCTGAATTTCCAGAATAAAACCTAAATGAAACGAAAAAGTTGATCAGGATATCAAGACAATTCAGAAAAGTTTAAACCAAACCTACTTTAGAAAAAAAACCCAAAATCAGGCCTGAATCGCCCCTGAGCAGCTCAAAATCTTTAGCTCACGGCTAAATTTTTGCGGAATTGGACTTCAAAAATATTTTATTCATGTTCAGCTCATCAAGACGGTCTAGAGAAGTATAATAAAGACCGTATTCCGAAAAACTCACTGTTTTGCCTAATCTAGGCCCGGACACCCTCTAGACACTTGGCTCTTGCGCTGAATTTTTAGTTTTCGGCTTCAAAGTTGATAGATTCTTATTCAGCTCAACGAGACGGTTCAGAAAACTATAATCATGACTATATTCCCATCATTTTGAATTTTCACCCCAAATTCGCCTTAAAGGCGCATGCAATTTTTCGAAAAATGAAATGTCATCAAACCCGATCGAGATCATACCCATTTTGAAGCCCTTCGTGTGTTGAATTTGATTACATCAATTTAATAGCTTGAATTCGAGTGTTAAACCCATTATCCCTCAAAAAAAGCTGAAAATCTGCTTACCCAGTTCCTTCTCCAACGGTGAACATCTTGCTGTGCATGCTAGTTGTATAGAAGGAATATCAAAATTTTAGATATGTCAAAATGTCAAAAGACGGAACAAAATTTATATATGTTTCCCGAAACATGTCATAAAACTCCCCCGCTACCGGAAAAGCAAAGTGACAATCAATAAAAAAGCCTTCTTGAAGGTTTGCAAGAAGTTTTATACCTTATTCATAGATAAATCAGCATATCTCGGCAGGTTTTCAGAATTTTAAATTACGGTCAACTGAGAATATGTTCTCCAACAAAAACTGCACATTTTATTAGTTGACTACTTTTTGATAACTCCGAGGACAACCGAGATAAGCTGTTCTGAACATAAAGATCTTATATTGCAGGTTAAAATTTTTTTTACAGATCAAATTTTTCTTTTGTAGATCAAAACTTTTTGATTTCCAGATCTTGTGACTTTTGCTCTTTTTCTTTCCCATCATGATTCCTTCCTAAGAACATGCTCTCCTCCACGTGAACTCCAACCTGGTTAAACCAAACTTCACGACAAAACATGTCAAACATCGAAACCACATGCCCTCCACGAAAAGGTGTTAGAGGTCTAGCGATACAATTGGGTACACAGTTCGCCTAAGCGGATTTTCCTCTTCTGGTAGTGCGTACACACATTTGCATATTCATAGGAAAGTAGATCAAAATGTTAGTGTAGTCTGGAAACCTTAAAGGCACATGGCCATTTCAAAATCTTAATTAATAGTAAGTCACTTGACTCTTTCTTCTTAAAATGTTAGTTTTTCATTGACAAGTTCTAACGTTGAAGGGAATTCCCTTCCCCGTTATCACACCTGTCACACACTCTACGGCAATTAAAATCGGAACTGGTTGGGAAGTGTAAAAAAATGGGGAGAAGACGGTCTTGTCGAACATACATAAAAATTGGAATGTGTATATGACTTTTTGGGTCAGGTGTACCCACGGGAAGGTGACAGGATGTTGGTTGGAATTGAAGAGAAAAGAAGGGAAAATTGGGGTTAAAGGGACCAAGTTTGGAGCGGTGCCTAAAACACCTTATATCTCGGCCATGGGTAGAGACTTCACTGGCAACCGAGATATTTTAAGTTAAAACAATATAGGATAATCCCCGCCAGGGTAACGGACTTACCTAGTCTACGGGAGTTTTGCTTATAACATCTTATATCTCAGCCACGAGTACAGCTATCAAAAAGTTGTTAACTGCAATCTTGTAGATTTTTGAATTTTACACAAAATTTCAGTTGGTCACTTCTTGCTAGGCCCAGCGGCAAAGAAGATACGAAGCTCTGAACAAAATTTATGAAGCGATTTCGGCTTCTAAGGGTGGATGCTCTCTAAAAGACTTTGTATCTCAGCCATGATTAGAGATATCAAAAAGTTTTTAACTACAATCTTGTAGATTTTTAGATTTTGCATAAATCCTTAGTTGGTCATTTTTTGCTAGACCCATCGGTAACCGAGTTATTATCGGTCTAGGATAGTCTCAGGCTAGAGTGACGGACCTTGACGGGGACTGTTGCTTATAACACCTTATATCTCAGCCATCAGTACAGCTATCATAAAGTTTTTAACTGCGATCTTGTAGATTTTCCGATTTCACACGAAGTCTTAGTTGGTTACTTTTTGCTAGGACCAGTGGCGACCAAGATATTTAGCTACAATCATACCTCCGGGGTGTCAGACACTTTTCCCACAGAGTGAGGTATACCACCGGTTATGTCTCAGTTCTAGTGAGAGTTATCAAAAAACGTTCAACACAAAATCTGTTCAAAATTAAATTTCAAACAACTTTCTAGTTGACATCAATTTTATATCTCCAAAGACAACTGAGATACACAGCTTACAGTCAACCTTGTCCGTTTGTCAGTGTGTTGTTGCACCTTATGCTTCTTATAAACATTAGATCTCGGTTCCAATTGGAGTTGGCGAAAAAATATTAACAACCGTGTTGCGTAGTTTTCAATTTTCTACAAATCTTCAATTGACACTTTCCTCATACCTTTCTTCCCAACTGAGATATACCCGGTTCACTACACTCTACTCTCCCCTTTCCTATTTTCCGGTAGGTATCCCCAAAACACTTTTATTACCAGTGATCTCTATTCCATGAAGACTCTATACTTCAGACTTCAGTCAACCTTGCAAAGTCATCAAATTGGGGGATTCCCTCTTTTTGTTATCAGTGGAGTGGAAGAATCACCCCACCTGTCATCACAAAGAAAAATGGATAGGTTGCAAGAGTCCTGTGTCTACTCCTGCTGGCGTCTTGACAGGAAATTAGTGATAAGGAATTTCGAAATGAAAAGGGGAAAAGATCAACACAAAATGCAACGGAATTGGACGGGAAATTAGGGAAGAGGGGTCTGTCAAAGAGGTGCCCATTTCGGAAAATCGATTCATAGGCTTAGGCCAGTCCTTTAGGCCCTTAGCTTGTAGGCTTCAAGGCCTAAGCCCAATATCTTTTGGACACTTCCTCTGATCTCTGTATTGCCTACCTCACCATCCGATCCTTTTGGAGAGAAACCGCGAAAACCCATAAAACGGTTAATTGTCGAGGAATTCCCCCCTTATCAGACACAGTCATAAACCGGATGGTAGTCGATGGCCGATTGTAGACTATTTTCTAGATTTGCGAATTGTTTTTTTTTTCTTTTATTTGATTCATTTATCGTGACCGATGGGTACACATGTACTGAGAATTGGCTATTGGGACAGGGTGCAGTAAATTTCGGGGGAAATGTTTAAGGAAATCGATATATACAATGCAAATCATGGCTGGATAAAGTATCACACAAAAAATACAGTTTTGAGATCAGAGAAAACATATTTGGGAGGTAGGGGTTAAACAAACACAAAATCATTGTCAGTGTTATCATCACGGTCCTTCAAGTACTTCCCGTGCCAGACCAGAAGATGGATTCCTTCCGGGTTGAAAATGACAGTTGCCCAGCGTCCATCGCAGTCTCTTTGAATGTCGTATGCGGCGTTGTCGACCCAAGTTTCAGGTCCAACTCGATGGGACCAGGAGGAGAGATATGGGGTGGAGGCGCGGTGAGATCTGAAAAGGGATTTTTTAGAAGGATGTCCCAAAGATAGCACATAGAAAGTTCTGGCGCTTAGAAGCCTACAGGATCGTTGCACTTTTCTTTCCAGGCCCATTAGTAGGACATTCGCTAGCCTGATTGTACTAAAGATATCTATGAGGTGCTAAAGGATCCAAAGGTACTGGAGATACACGAGTGATTAAAAGCACAAAACGTATTGAAGGTACTAAGGATAAGTTTAATTGTACTGACTTCATAGCTAAAGATTCAATAGATAGATACATCTCGTGGGCTTGTGGTTAGTCTGCATTTCAGAAAAGTTGATACCAACAGCGCTACGAGCTCAGTAACCTGTGTATTTATTGCGTGCCGTTATCCTTCACAGCTCAGGACAACTAGAAAAATCAAGGCTGTCTACCCTAACTAACAACCATGACTATGACACCTTTGAAAAACCCCACTCACCCAAATTGTGTATCCCTTGAATCCAATCCAGTCATCACCTCCTCTGGCGCCAAATCCACCTTGTTTCCTGACTTCAATGCTTCCAAACTCAAGAACTCCAAATTCTCCAATTCTCCATCCTTCCAATGCTTCAAGAAGTCGTTCGCCAGTTTTCCCGTGAGATTTGGATCCTTCACTTCCACAATCTTGCAGAACAACGGATCAAAAACATCGAGACTGAA
Organism: Caenorhabditis brenneri; assembly: GCA_000143925.2. Lineage (NCBI taxonomy): Eukaryota > Metazoa > Nematoda > Chromadorea > Rhabditida > Rhabditidae > Caenorhabditis > Caenorhabditis brenneri. Next base: position 135,050 of record GL379920.1, on the reverse strand, counting down.
GCAATCTGACCAGCGAATTTCAACTCGTCGATTTTTGAGGATATAGGGTTCCAGCTCATCAATCTCCGCATTGATTACCAAGTGATCGACCTCAGTCCTTTTCAAAAACTCAGTTAGTTTCAGGGTGTCCACCTTGACACTTTCATAGGAAATTTCGAATTTCTTGAATTCCGGAATAGGCTTGAGCCTTTCAAGACGTGTGAATGAGTCGGACATTGAGAGATTTAAGTTTGGCACAAAGATTATGTCTGCTATAACACGCATGGCGGCGTCAATGGTTTCATGAGTAGTATCAATTCGAATAGTGGACAGAGCAGTTTTTTCAGTACCGTGATCATACTCCCAGTTCTGGACAAGCTTATGAGGGAATTGGATCCAACGAATCTGAGATTTTGTGGATTGTCTCGAGAAGTTCAAAATGATGGTGTAGCAATCGGGGTTGTGGAGCTTCCAGGTTATACTTTCAGCGGGAATTCTACACTCATAGAGTGTATTGCTCAGTGTACGACTTTGGAAAGCGCATTGAACTCTGAAAATGGAAAGATTGTTTAGAAGACAGGGTTAGGTGAAGGCGTGGTACCACAATTGAGCTATATCGATGATGCGCTTCACCTTAAAGGCACAGCACTCGTTTTGCTCTAACAAACAGATCAATTTTCTCTTAATCATAAGAGACATTCTGTGAGGGCAGTGAGAACTCGAGTTCATTATGAATTCTAGGATTGGCTGAAACTTCGTACAATAGGTAAATGAGGTTCTCTGAACACGATGGTCCACTTAATTTTTGGCTCCGCCCTTTTTCCAGCTGGCCACGCCCGCTTTCAGCTAAAAAGTCATTTTTTTCCCCGAATATACAAACTAAGAGTGCTAAATCCTCTTATAGAATGCCTCATAAGTAGCAATTCGTCTAATCCTCGTGCGCTTTTAAAGGAGGACTGAAGTCACATTTTTTTTT
>GL379920.1:101545-122217 GCA_000143925.2 Caenorhabditis brenneri | reverse complement strand
ACATGCAGCACTCCCTGAACCTACCCCAATGCCCTTCTATTAGAAGAATTTTTTGCAAATATTTGCATCATGACTCATTTTCTCATATGTTTTCGTTTTGCAACTCCTGTCAAACTACTCATTATTGTTGCCCTCTTCTTCATCCCCCTGATAACAGTTGTCAGTCCCTTCCCCACCCCCACTCTCGCTTCTCTGCACTCTCCATTTTTCCGTTTTTGCTCTTCCGATTCTCAGAATTCTTTACACATTTATGTCAGGCGCCGGGAGTCCCTGTGCCTTTACTCATTTTCTTCCTCAATTTTTCTGAGACTTAAAAAAATTGCGAAATAAATTCTTTTTGATTTTTGTGATAAGCGCGCGACTGATATAAAGGGATTATTGCTAATAGGAGTGGGAAGTAGGGATGTTTGTTTTTTATGAGAACAAATAAAAAAAGAGATAAGGATTAAAAAATTGAAGAAGAATGGGGGGATTTGTGTTTGTGGGGGAGGATTAGAAATCCTTGACTTGAAAGGTGCGAAGTGGGTATAAATTGTGGATTTTAGGGAGGATTTTGTTTTTTTTTTTTGTGATTTTAGAGAAGCTTTTGGTTTCAGGAAAAAAAATGACTGAAGTATATAAAAATTCAAAAAGAATCAATCGTTTTTCCATTTGGATGATTTACTGTAACACCCATAATATAAGTTTACTGCCTGCTTAGAATAATATATCTCACGGCCCGGCGAAATTGACATGAGTGCAAAACAAATATGAAACAACCGAATTTTCCATGATTTTTCTGATTTTATTACATGAAAATATGTATTTGAGCACGCTGAATTTGAAAAATTCGATTTTGACAGAGCTTCACTACTTAGTTTTTGAGATAATGCGATATTTCTAACAAAAATACAAAAATCAACAGAAAATCGATGTTTTCAACAATTTTCATCTCAAAAACTAAGCGATGAAGCCCTATCGAAACCAATTTCTCCGGATTCAGCGTGTTCAAATACATCTTTTCTTTTAATAAAATCAAAAAAATCTAAGAGAATTGTTGAAGTCCACTGTGAGCACGTTTTGCACGTCGTGTCGATTTCGCCGGGCCGTGTCCTGTAAAAAAAATAAATAAAATTTTATTCTGAGCAGTGTAGGTCTTTTTCGAGCTTCTTGGCTAAATCAGAATAATTCGAAAATTTATATCAAACAATTTTCAAAAAAACCGTTTATCCATGTCCTTTGAAGCTCTACCGTTCAGGATTACTGTAGGCCTGGTTTCAACAGAGCCCCAATCTTCGATCCCCTTTCCCTCACCAAAAACCACTCATTTTTTTGTAGTTTTATCTCTGATTATTGTAGTTATTTTAGAGATTACATTCATTCATAACACACAAAACTCATAATTATTTGTATTACTTATCCGGATAAATAACATCTTATCCGTCTGTGACTGGATTTTCAGCTCTAGCCAATCTAATCCTTCGACGCTCTTTTTGTAATTCCTGAATAAAAATCTGTCTTTGAGACTTCAAATAATCCTACGTTCGATCTGTTTATCACTGATTTTTGATGGTAGATTTTGTGTGTTTTTTTGTAAAAACCTGGGAAGTGAGTGAAAATGATTGTAAACTCACCAGTTCTTTTTTTTTCTGCTTGAGGTTTTATAACATAACACCTATAATTGAGATGTGCCTAGTACTACCTGCATTACTCAGTTGCTTTTGGACTTTTTGAAATATGGTAAAATGAACAAGTGTTGTTCATTAAATTTTTGGAAATTTTTTGATAGCTTCATAGACAATTGAGTTATGCTGCTCTGAACATACGGTACTGTTAGTTCATTCTTAGGTAGTCATGTTATTTACTTAGACACCAGCTTATCTCAGTTAGGGCAAAAGATATTAAAAATTTGTCAACTACAAAGCTGTTTAGTTTTCAATTCTACACATATTTTTAGTTCACCATTTTTTGATAACTCCCATTCTAACTGAGATACAGTACTTAGAAGTTTTGACAAGTGCGGCAACATAGATGTCCCCCCTCTTCCCCCTCCCTTGTTCTCACCTTGTTCATTTTTCATTCTTCAAAAACTTCACTTCCAAACCTTTCTCCCTTCTTTTTTCATATATATTTTTTCATGTTTTTCTCTTTTCATATTTTATCAATTCCCGAACTCCCCTTCTTCTCACTTATGAATCTCTCTTTTTGACACACTGATATTTCGTAATACCTATCCCTTTTCTTTTCCCGTGCGGTAGTTCTCTCTTTAAACCTGTTCCTGAAAGAGAGAATAGTTTTGTTCTTCTTCTCAAAGGGAGATATCAATCTACATCAGCTGAGGAGATCGGAGTATAGTAGCGAGGAATGGAAGGACGAATATGGGAGGAAAGGAGGGTACCGGAAAGTACCAGGGAGTTTATTTTCGAAAACAGACGATAGGGTAGGACACGCCCCTTGGTTATTGAATCAAGGACTTCTGGGGGTAGGTAATGTCTAGTTTGGGATTATTTTAGCCTGAGGGGTCTGTGGGTCTATTGAGTCAAGTGGAAGGCTCAGGCTAGGCTCAAACTAGGCTCCAGAGGTAATTGAGACTTAAGGAGCAGAAAACTAACCCTGCCTCAATCTAGACTAGGGAATCTATTCTTATTTAGGCCCAGTCCTCCAATTCCAGTCCCTCAGCCCTTCCAAACTTTTTTTCCTCCAGTTTATAACTGTTTTCCCTCAGTATGTTCCCTTGTTCCTGTCTCAGTTTTTATGACACCTACCCCTCTTTTTTTATAGAACAAGCAGTAGAAAAAGTGTAGCTTTGGCTAGAAAAGCAGGTTATTTTGATGTCTTAGTACGTGTAAATTTATGGGAAATAGATGTTGATCAGCTGAGGAAAATAGGGGTAATCATGGGATAAGAAGGGATAAATATAGGTGTTTTTCTGGAAGATTCTGGAATTTAGACAGAGTATGAAAACTCGAATTTTGGTTTTAAGAGAGCAAAATTGGCTCAAAATTCTATGAAAACTACTCAAAATTAGCTTAGGGAGCCGTCAAAAATGCTGTGAAACCCAAATTAGAGGTACTCTATGTTCAGAGCAGCATATCTCGGTTATCTTTAGAGCTATGAAAAAATTTTTAACTGATAAAATGTTCAAAATGCAATGATAAGCATTTTTTTAGTTGATCATTTTTTGAAATTTCCAAAAATAACCCAGATATGCTGCTTTGAACATTTAGTACTAGCTGTACCACTGATACTTGGGTCACGGGGTGCTACCCCGCATTAGAACTGGCCGCATCAGAACTGTCCCGTATTAGAACTTTCCGGATCAGAACCGGGCGATATTCAAGCTAGCAGTTGCGACTCGAGGCTGAATTTTCGTACAGAATATGACATTGTGGCCCTAAACATTTCCTCAAATTTTCGAGTTACCAGATACTTCGGAAGTACCCGGTTCTAATCCGGCCAGTTCTGATACGGGTCAGTTCTGATGCGGCCAGTTCTAATGCGGGGTAGCACCGGTCACGGTAAGTTTTCCTATATTTCTAGTTCTCCAAAACTCCCAAAATTCATCAAGAACTCAGCTAGGAGGGCCCTTCTATTAAAGGTCTTCCCTTCTATTCCCATCTCCTAGCTGCTCTCCTGGCTCCCCGTTTGCAAACTCCCAATCCTCCATTTCCGTTTTAGCTCGCCTGCCATTTGACCTCCTACCTGTTTATCTAGCTGCTCCTCTATGTTTTCTCTCTGTCTCCTCATTTCACATGCTTTCTACTTTCCCCCGCGCAATCCACTAACACAAAACGGTAAAAACTTTCTTTCGCGCTATCTAAAGAGTTTTGATGAAGGAATGAAGGGAAGAAGGAATGTTAGTGGCGACCCGAGAGAGAACTTGGAAACATGCCAACACACACACTCACAGGAAGGAGGACGGCGAGAGAGACAGAGGAGAGAATGAGAAATAGTGCAGAGAATTGAGAGAGTCTAGAGAAAAGGAGCGAGGGAGAGAGGCGCTCTCCCACACTCTATATTACTCTCTCTCTCTTTCTCCCGTTTCAAACGTCTTCTCCTCCTCTTTTCGGCTTCCAGAAGGGCGTCGCTGGTCATTTTGGCTTCTTTTGGGGACACTTTTTCTCCCTTTTTTACGCGTTTCTTGTTTTATGGCCGATGTTTGTTGGTGGGAGATCAATTTCTTACACTTTTTTGGGGTTTTTCTCTGGGTTTTAGTGGTAAATTTTAGGTTTTAGGGGTGAAAAATAGTATGAAAGTACGTAAAAAATGGGCCAAAATTATCTGGAGGAACCGAAGAAAAATGGTTTCATAACCCGCTATTTTGATGAGAAATGAGTGAAAATCAGAGCTCGTTTGGCGGAAATTCGTGGTTTTTCCAGGTCAACTAGATGTGTTTTTGACGTTGATCTTTATGAGTTTTCACACACTTATTTTTCTGGTTTTTGATGTGTCCTCCTGTTTGGAACATATTGTTTATTATCACTTTTCCTTCTTTTGGTTCATACACAATGTTGGTTCACCATGTTTCGTGGATTTTTCGCATAGAAAATTCGGATTTCCATCTTTTTTTTTATTTAGCTTGTTGTTGTGATGAGAGTAATTGTTGCAACTTGAATGATTTTCGAAAAATTCGAAAAAAAACGATTTTCAAAATCCTGTCTGATGAAAAGTATGGGTCGTTAGCTTTAATTTTGTATGAAAATGGCCATTGTTTAGTGGGTTTTTAGAGATATTTTCTATATTTTCACTGGGATTTTCAAACAAACTTCGAATTTTCTGTCTCAGTTTTTATGACACCTACCTCTCTTTTTTATAGAACAAGCAGTATAAAAAGTGTAGCTTTGGATAGAAAAGCTGGTTATTTTGGTGTCTTAGTGCGTGTAAATTCTTGGGAAATAGAGACTGATCAGCTGAGGAAAATGGGGGGTAATCATGGGATAAAAAGGGATAAATATAGGTTTTTTTCTGGAAGATTCAGGAATTTAGTCAGAATCTGAAAACTTGACTTTTGGTTTTTGAGAGAGCAAAATTGGCTCAAAGTTCCCTGGAAACAACCCAAAATCAGCTCGGGGAACCATAAAAAATGCAGTGAAACCTAAATTCGCAGGCACTATATTTTCTGAGCAGCACATCTCAGTTGCTTTTAGAGCTAGAGAGCAAAATTGGCTTAAAATTCCTTGAAAACTTGGATAACCGTAAAAATTTCCGTAAAACGTATCAAAGGTACATCATTACTGCATGTTCAAAACGGCGTAGCTCGGCTGCTTTTGAAAATTTCTAAAAATAATCAATTGAAGAAATATTTATTATTATTATTATTTGAACATTTTTTTAGTTTAAAACTTTTTGATAGCTCTTAAAACAACTGAGATATGTTGCTCTGAACATGATTCTCGGAATTTTGCTGGCGAAATCACCCACAAAGATCTTTTTCTCTGTTGCTTTTCGGCAGTTGTTTCCGTATCCTGAACTCCCGCCATTTTTCAACTTTTCGACGAAAAAAACCTCTTCCACTTCACACTCACTCACTAAACTTTGGGGAACACTTCACAAAAAATCACTTCAAACTGTCTCTAATAATCATTCCAATAAGTCAGACCAATTGAGCTCAAGAGTTCACGTGGGAACCTCAGAGACAACATGGTGCATCGACCATTTTTCAGCTACATTTCTTTCTCACCCCTATACAATTCTTCTGGAAATAAGATCACTTCTCTTTTTCTCTACTCCCTCTTTTCCCGTTTTCCAACCGACCGATCACCTGTTTGTGTGAGTGAGTGTGTAGAAAAAAGTTGTCGCATCGTTGATGAAAAGAGAACACACACTTCTCTCTTTCTATCTCTGTCTCTCTATGTTTGAATTACTCATCCAATTGAATTTGTATGTGTATGTCGGAAGGAAGGTCTGTGATTCTTTTCAATTTGACAGGTAGTACCGAGAAAAATCATGGTGAGGAATCGATTTTTTCCAAGTTGAGGCTCAAGTTGAGGCTCGCGCCTCTGGCGCTTCGGCAAGCTGTATTTGCCATTATGCTGTCTTAGCCACCTATTTCATTCCATTTTTAGTTCTATTCACTATCATATTTGATTTTTCCAAAGTTAAGGCTGCTAGCGCGCCTCCGGCGCTTCGGCAGGCTCTCAGACCTCTCTCTATTACCTAATTTCCTGTTTCTCCATGAGTTATTACTATTATTACCCATATTCTGTGACGCAAATTCTCAGGCAGCAGCACAAAAATACCTTCTCCTGTGACGTAGTGGCTCTTCGTTCTTGAGCAATTATGTGTGTGGTAGAGTGAACCATAATATAAAGGGGAAATGAGAGTAAAAGGAGCACAAAAAACATGCCCTGACTACTAGAAGAGAGGAGAGAAGGTGTCAGTTTTCGTGTTTTGAGCTGGGGGATAAGCTAGGATGGCCCCTAGGATGAGCTGGCTTGATCTAAGACAAGGTCATGACGGGAGTAGTCTTTGAACAGGAGGGGTAGAAAAGGGACAGGGTCCCGGGCATTGGGAGCCATTTTTCAAGTTGCGCTACCAATTGCGTTACCAATTGCGCTACCATTTGCGCTACCAACTGCGCTACCAATTGCGCTACCAGACCAAAAACTTGAAGCTTGGTGCTCTTTTCCAGTCCCAACCGCAATATCTTGCTCACCTCTGGACGCTGAGCTCACTTTCCCCGATTTTCGCCCCTTTTCAAAACCATTTTCAACCCATTTCCAACCACTTTTCCCTACCTCCACCCTCAACTTTCTTTCCTCAAACCACCCACCCCCACAATTATATGCCCTCCATCCATTTTTCCGGTCGTTTTGCTCTCCTTTTTTCTTCTTTTTTTCCCATTTTTTGTGGCTCAGATGTTTGTGTCAAAGGTCAACAAAAATACGAAAAAAATGGGAGTTTGTGTGGTGCGTAGCATGGCAACCCGAGCATGCTTGAACGCCCTGCCTTGGAGACGTGCTTGTGTGCCAGGCACTCTAGGGAGGAGCCCTGGGAGCCGCCGGAAGACCTCAGAAGACCAGAACTCATGGATTAGGGGTGGTTGGCGCTGGGCTTGGACTGGAAATCTAGAGTCTAAGAGCCTAATTAGGCCAAAAAACCCCTCCGAACCCCCATCAATTTTCTTCCATTTATTTTTCTCCTTCACTCCTTTTTTCTTCTCCCATTTCTCATCCAAAGCCACCACTCATTTTCCTTTTTTCCCCTACCCCTTTCATGTCCATTCTCATTCCAATATACCGCCACAGTGTGTCCTCCGTCCCTCATTGAATTGCGCATCACGTCATCTCCTCTCTTCTTTTTCTGCTTCTGAATTGATTTGTCCTCGATTTTCTATCGGAGGAGGACGATGCGTACCGCATCGCCAGGCCGATGGAAAATACATGTACAGATCACATTTTTTCGATGATTTTTAAGGGTGATGTGGAGGGGTTTGGGATAGTTTTCGGGAATTTTCGAGTCAAAAACCTTTGATTTTGATCGCTTTTACTCATAAAAAAGCTTTTTGTCAGATCGTCACGAGTTAGCCCCTGTAGTTAAGGTACTGTATGTTCAAAGCAGCATATCTCGGTTGCTTCGGAAAATTTGTAAATGTGATCAACTAAAAATATGTTCACCAATAAATTGTGAACATTTTGACAGTCAAAATCGTTTTAGCAGCTCTAAAACAAACTGAGATAAACTGTTCGGAAAGTACAGTTTTGAATGACCCTCTTTTATGGGATATACAGTGGGTACTACATGTTCAGAGCAGTATATCTCGGTAGCTTTTGAAAATTTGGAAAACTTTCCAACTGAAAAAATGTTGATCAATACATTTCAAACATTTTATTAGTTGACAACTTTTTGATAAAACAACTGAGATATGCTACTTGGAAATACAATAACCAATGGGCCTCCAATAAAAGATTTACAGAAAGTATTGTATGTTTTAAGCAGCATATCTCGGTTAGTTTTGAAAATTTCGAAAAGTGGTCAACAGAAATTATGTTTTTTGAACATTTTGTTAGTTAAAAACTTTTTGATAACCCTAAAGACAACTGAGATATGCCGCCTGAAACATGCAGTACTGGCTAGGCTTCTGTACTCAAGTACTCCGTGAACTTCTATCTCAGGAGGTGGCTTTGAAGGAAAACTTCATGATTTTTCCCACTTTTTTGTCAGTTTTCTCAATTTTTATGACAAAAAATCTGCACTTTTGCCGCTTTTCACGCTTTCACTCTAACTCTACCCTTAACTAAATGAAAGCTGACCCTAAACAGCTGGTTGAGAGCAGCACAATCCTATTTTCTCATGCTGAATCTTCTCATTTCTATATTGTTTCTCTTCATTTTTACTCTCTTCGCCCTTTTTCCGGTTCTCTCCTCCGGTTCCCATCTTTATCAACCCCCTCTCACCTATGACCGTCTTCCAGGAATCATGACATCTACCACCATGTTAACCACACTCGACTTGGTCACACCAACATCAGGTATGTTCCTATTCGTATGTTTTGCATTTCTCCTCTCTTTTCTTCCTCCTCCTTCTCCTTCTCCAAGATGCAAGGAGGAGGAGGGGAGACCCAAATCGACGTCGCGTTAGCCACGTGGAACTTTTTGCGGGGTCGGGGAATGAGAAGAAGAAGGAGGGCAAACAAATACATAAGCATTTTGGACATTTTGATTTTTGTGTTGTTAGCAAAAAAAGTAGTGTAGACTGGTGATAAGACCATGTATAGTTTGTCCATAAACAAAAGTTATTTTTAAAAGAAGTCATGTAAATCAGCAGAAGGTGAAGATAGAGAAAAATAGTGAACTGAAAAGTTATGTGAAATTTTAGTTTGAACAATATTTTAGTTGATTATTTTTCATGAAAACAAAGGAGAATTGAGATATTTCGCTCCAAAGAGAAGCCACTTTCTATCAGGACAGAATCCGAGGAGTACCCTTTCTTGAAGGCAGATTATCTCGGCAGCCAGCAGAGCTACAAATTTTTTTTCAACTAATAAATTACGTAAAATTGAATTTTAAACAAAACTTCAGTTGATCAATTTTTTGTATCTTCAATTTTAACTGAGATATGCTACGTTTTTCCCGCTCGGATTCTCCATCATGGGGTATTTTGTGAGGACCGTTTGTTCAAGATGCTGTATCTCCGTTAGGAAGGAAGTTACAAAATTATTTTCAACTGAAGAAATTTGCAGAATCAAATTTTGAACAAATCTTCAGTTGACTACTTCTTTTTATCTCTAACCGTAACTGAGATATACTGCATCTGCCTTTTTCTTGCTAGGGTGCTCCATCCATCAAAGGTACTTACTGTTGGAGCGATTGTATCTCCGTTAGAAATAAATTTATCAAAAAATGTTCAACTACAATATTGTTTGCCATAGAATTTTACACAGATTCTTAGTTGACAACTTTTTTCTATCTTTCACCGCTTTTGAGATATACCCTCTTGAAGTTCCACCTCTGTTTTTTCAATGAGATCATCCAAAAACTCTCCTTGCTCAAAATGAGTTTTTATCAATCTGGCCTTCCCAAAAAAAGAGAAGATTCTCCTTCCTGTAAACAAAAAAATAATTGAATTCCATCCGTTTTCCAGCCTAATTCTCTCTTCTCCACTCTCACTATCTCTGCGTCTCTCCCCCTTCTCGCTCTCTCGCCGCTTGCTCAGAATGGCAATTCTATTTTTGTTTAGTGCGTATGAGCACACACACACTGCTCCTTTGACGTCAGCAGGCAGAAAAACTAGGGAAGGGACCCTCTGACCCAGTGAGCTGCTTTTCTGGGTCTGAGTCAGAGTAGCTCATGCGCGGAGAAGGAGCACAAAGAGCAGTTACGAAATCTCTTTCTCAGGAGAAACATTCAAAATTGAAACAGCAAGATAAGGGAACGTACTGTTTTGAGAAATAGCGTAGGGAGTCGGGAGACGCAGAGAAATTTTGAATTCCCCTCCTGGTCATGAGGATGGCACCGGTGGGAACAGACTGTGAGGGGGAAGGGAACAGCGATAAGGAGTAGTATATAAAGGAGGTGATAACAAGGATTTTGAATAATTTTTTTCCACCAAGCCCCTCTAAACCGAAAAATTCAAATTCAGCACGTCAAGAGTTTCAATTTGAGTATAATCATGCCCTAGTTTGCTCTGTTTTCAGTTTTGATCTACCTATGCGCCTTTGAATTTGGTGCAAGACCCAAAAATAAAAGTTCTTCGGAATGTAGGCATGATTATACTCGTTTTGAAGCTCCCAGTAAGTTGAATCCAGCGAACTAATTTTCATTGAGCCTGGGCTAAAATTGGTTATGTTACTGTAGTTTTGGAAATTTTCGTAATTTTTCGAAAATTCAATTTTTACGTTTATTTTTACCCAACCTTCATAAAACTGAGAGATCAAGAACCAGCGCATCGAGAGCTTCAATTTGAGTATAATCATGACCTAGTTTGCCATATGTTCGATTTTGCTGTACCCATGCGCCTTTAAAACTGGTGCAAGACCCAAAAAATGGAAATTACTCAGAATATAGTCATGATTATACTCATTTTGAAGCTCTCGATGAGCTGAATCCAGAAAACATGTTTTTATGAAGATTAGATCAAAACTGGCCGGGCTACAATCAATTTTGGGATCTTTCGAAAATTTTCGAAAATCCAATTTTCATGTTTTTTCACTTAACCCTTATGAAACTGAGATATTAAGACTCAGCACATCAAGAGCTTCAATTTGAGTATAATCATGACCTAGTTTGCTCCGTTTTTAGTTTTGACCTACCTATGCGCCTTTAAAATCGGTGCAGGACCCAAAAATGGAAATTTCTCAGAATATAGTCATGATTATACTCAAATCAAAGCTCTCCATGAGCCAAATCCAGAGAGCCAATTTTCATTGAGCATGGGTTAAAATTGACCGTGTTACTGTAAAGTTTGGACAATTCTCGAAAACCGACCCCTCCCTAAATTGCTCAGGTCGTTCCCAACTTTTTTTTGTCATCATTTTCCTCTTATCACTTTATTTTTCCCTGTTCCTAAAACTTCTCAATTTTTTGCTCACACTAAAAAACAAGAGTCACTTTCTACTGTTTTATCAGACATTCTTATATACATACCATGTGACAAATGCCCTGACCACACCTCCTTTTTCACAGGGGGGTACCCGTGGCCAATTCCATTTTCTCTCTAATCAGTCATTCTTCTTTTTTGCAGAGATAGAAAGAAAGCGACATCATTTTTTAGTGTAGTCACTATTTACTAACGAATTATTGCATAACATGACTTGGGGTCTGCCCTCAGACCCTGGGCCTGAGACCTTAGGCCCGAGACCTTAGACCCCTGGCCTGGGATAAACTGAGAATCTGCCATTTTGTTTATTTGTCATCAACAAGGTCATAGGCACGCACCCGGTGGCGCCACCGCGTATAGTGACTCACTCCAAGAGACGCAGACCGCCAGACACTTGACTAGTCTTTGTACCGAAAGAACTTTGAATTTTTTTGAATTTCCGCCAATACTCCAAAAAAAAAAACAAACCATGACCCGAATTCCAGACGATCCACGACCGATTCAAGGGGCACCGGGTGCATCACCAGGCACCTCAGACTTCTCCACAGTCGTCTTGTCATCAGATGGATCGGAGTTGGTGACGCAGAGCGCGCCGAACACACCAATACAGCATCGAGAGCAGGCGAACGCAGAGTTTGGCAAGAAGAACGAAGGTAGGTATTGTGGGGGAGGGGGGGGGGGGAGGGTACTGTAGCACGGAAAAGGCGCCAAGGGGACGGGGAGTGCGCCAGGGTCACGGGGAACGCGCTGAGTGAGGGAGCGCAAGAGAATGAGCTTCTCGAAAGTCAGGATCAGGTAACGGGTCAAGTAGGCTCTCATGGCTCCAGAAATGCGCAAAGGTACTGTAGAAGCGACAAGGCACAAGAAAAGGGCCGAGGGGACAGGTAGAACCTAAGAAGCTTCGAGGCTCAGGGTAGGTAACGACGAGACGGAATGAGTCGTCAGGAACTGTGCAAAGGAATGCCCCGGAAAGTTATACGCTGATTACGGTACCACTACTACCTTGACGCGCTTCTAGTGCCTTGGCGCCTATCCCGATCCCTTACCCCTTCCCGCAAACAGTCAACACAAAAAGTACAAATTGTCTTTTCTCTTTCCTCCCCTTAGCGTCTTCCCTGCCTGTTTCCCAGCCGTGAAAAGCTACGTCACTTTCCTCTCTGACTTCTCTTCCTACCCTCTCACCCCTCCCACACTATTTCTTATCGCTTTTCACTTGAGACGCCACTGACTGTATATTGATTCCGCGAAACACAAGCCCCCTGACTTTTCTACACCTTTTTTTCTTGTGACTGGGGCTTCCCCGCTACCCGAAAATGCCCTGTTTCGAGGTTTTCCGATGCCCAAAAGGTCCGAAAACACCGTCGGAATTCCTCAATAATGATGGAGAATTTCAGGAAATTCCGACGATAACAAAATGATCGCGGCCACCGGAAACACGTCAAAACCCAACCTGAACAACTTTTACGCAGATGGATTCGGACAAATCCGCGAGGGATTATTCTCGTGCTTCCGACCGGTGTTGGGCTATTTTGGAGGAAAACCACCGGCTGAGATGTAAGACTTTCTTTGAACTTCATTCTCTACTTTGGAATTTTTCAGCAAAAAATCAGAAGACGAAGAATGGGAGATTCCATTTGACGCCATCTCCGAGTTGGAATGGCTCGGATCCGGATCCCAGGGAGCCGTCTTCCGTGGTCAATATCAGAATCGTACTGTAGCCGTCAAGAAAGTTAACCAGCTCAAGGAAACTGAAATCAAGCATTTGCGACATCTCCGTCACAAAAATATCATTGAATTCCTGGGAGTTTGCTCGAAAAGTCCGTGCTACTGCATTGTGATGGAATATTGCTCAAAGGGACAGCTCTGCACAGTGCTGAAGACTAAGAATACAATTACCAGAGAACTGTTTTCTCAGTGGGTCAAGGAAATCGCGGACGGAATGCATTATCTTCATCAGAACAAAGTGATTCATCGGGATTTGAAGTCGCCGAACATCTTGATTTCTGAAGAGGATTCGATTAAGATTTGTGACTTTGGAACGTCGCATTTGCAAAAGAAAACTGATAGTACAATGATGTCATTTTGTGGTACTGTGAGGTGAGTCAGGATCGTTTTTTTCAGTCAGGAGCTGCTAGGTCGATAGTTGTTTCTGTTAGATCCGTAGCTGTTAAGAGGGTAGGCTGGGAGCTGTGAGCATTAGGTTAGTAGCTGTTAGTTAGAGGTCCGTTGCTGCTATCCGCATCTGCTAGGTTGTCAGTAGCTGTTAGTTAGTTTTTACCTGTTAGGTCAGTAGTGGGTAGGGCAGTATTTGTTACCTATCAAGTATCTGTCAAGACGGTAGTTTGTCTGTTTAAATGTCAGTCAGTCATTAGCTGTTAAGTCACTACCTGCTAGGTTATTTTTTGCTGAGTCAGGAACTTTTACCCAACCAGTAGCAGGCAAGTCAGTAACTCGAATGTCCACAGCTGTTGTTAAGTCGGTAGCGACTGAGTTAGTACCTGTTAGCTGGTCAGTACCTGTTAATTTGCCTGTACATGCAGTTAGGTTAGTAGCTGTTTCTACTCAGTAGCGGTTACTCAGCTGGTAGCTTTCAGCAAGTCAGTAACTGTCAGTGTTAGGACGGTAACTGCTAATGTTCAATCAACAAGTATTATTGTTATGCACATAACTGTCTTTGTTAGGGCAGTGGCCGTTTGTTAGTTGATAGCTATTAATTAAATCACAGCTGCACGCAATTCCTAAATTGACTTCTTCTTTCACCAAGTCAAACCCTTTCAAACATCTTATTTTCCAGCTGGATGGCACCAGAAATGATCAAAAAAGAACCATGCAACGAGAAAGTCGACGTCTATTCCTTCGGTGTCGTCCTTTGGGAGATGCTGACCCGTGAAACCCCTTACGCGAATATTCAACAAATGGCAATCATTTTCGGAGTAGGAACAAACATCCTCTCCCTCCCAATGCCCGAAGAAGCTCCACGTGGACTCGTCCTCCTTATCAAGCAGTGTCTATCTCAAAAGGGTAGAAACCGCCCGTCCTTCTCCCACATCCGTCAACACTGGGAGATCTTCAAGCCAGAACTGTTCGAGATGACTGAAGAGGAATGGCAAGTCGCATGGGATTCCTACAGAGAGTTTGCCAAAGCTATCCAGTACCCATCTACAGTAACCAAGGATCATGGAGGGAAGAGTGCTTTTGCTATGGAGGAGGAGTTGAGACAGAAGAGACATGATCAGTTGAACCATATCAATGATATTCGGCATATGTATGAGGCAAAACTTCAGCGCACCACCAAAATGATGGACAAGCTTCAAGGATGCTTCACGGAGCTCAAGCTCAAAGAGCAAGAACTCGCCGAGTGGGAACGTCAGCTCACAGACCTTCAATTCCAACTCCACAACAGCCCAAGAGCAATGTCAAATGCTCCGCGGCCACTTCGTGGAAATTGCTATCCAAATGAGGGGTATGAGTACATGTCATCAGATGATGATGGTCAGGGGCAGGTCCCCGCTCGTGGGAGCCCATACCGAAACTCCAACACTAGTACGTCTTCTGGAATGCAGAGCTCTCCATTCTCACGGCAGTCATCGTGCAGGAGCAGTGCAGGACAGCAAACCCGGAGGAGTGAGGGAGCCAATCCCCCACAGAAGATCCTTCGGAATGATAACCTTCGACACTCTTCATCTTACTGGGAGACCACAAGAGGTAGCCCGGCACGTGGGTCAGGGGTGTCTCAGGATTCTGGAATGTGGAGTGCTGGAGCGAGTTCGATGGCGATCAATGGAGCTGGTGGAGGTCAACATGTAAGTTTTGGTCTGCTGGGGAAGGATGTAAAGGTCCAATTTACCTAGCCTGATCCAATAATTCATTTAGGTCACCATGGCCCAGACCTTGTACCGAAATGGCGATGGACGTTGGTCGGATGGTCGTATCGCATCTCGTCGTCGTGTGTCTGCACCAAAGCAGCCGGTCTTCTTCACCCGAGACAGTCCGTCCCGGGTTCCACACGGTGTGGTCAATTACTCCTCTCGTATGTGCATGCTCTTCTTTTCTTTTCTCTGCCCCTATATAGACCTGGTTTGGTTCAATTTGCATGAGTAGAAAATATTTTTTGTGGGCGTGGATTAGAGACCCGAGACCATGAAATTCAGAATAAGCAAGTCAAGAGCTTTGAAATGAGTATAAACACGACTAGGTTCCGAGGAAATTTTATTTTTGGGTCTCGCCGCGAATTTAAAGGCGCATAAGTAGATCAAAAATGAAAATGAAGCAAAACTGGTCATGTTTATACTCAAATCAAAGCTCTCGGTAAGCAGAATTCAGAACTAGAAGTTTCAAGACTCTAGCTGCGAAAGTAACCGGGTTACGGTAGGCACAAGTGTTTTTAAAGGCGCATAGGTAGGTCAATTTCGAAATTTGAGAGAAGTAGGTCATGATTATACTCAAGTCAAAGCTCTCGGTGAGCTGAGTTCAAAAATGTAAGTTTTATAGATCTTGGGTTACTGTAGCTCGGAAAAATTTCAGTTTCTCACCATTTTCCCGCCACTAATCACGATTTTCTTTTAACATTTTCCTCACCAAATCACTATCTATCTAGCTGAAAACGGCCCTATTCCTATGTCACTATTTCACTCAATTTCTCATTTTTTCAGCTCGAAGCAGCTCAAAACAAAACCGGTCCTCCTACCCATCCCGCAACGCTCCACACCAACTGGAAGACTGTTGCTGCAACCAAGGAAGAGCTCCTCGAGCCAAGTCTATCGCTGTGGCAATGTCGTCCCGGGGACGGTCTCCAACTCCTTATGACAATGAACCCGATCAGACAGATCTCTATATTGAGGGAACGAATCTTCCGGAATCGACGTCCTACGATGAAGCGCTGAAGTCTATTGGGGAGGCTGATGATGTGGAGATGACCACAAATCCAATCTACTCGTCACCGATCACTAGCTACAGCAATCCTCACTTCAATCCGGAGGAGGAAGAGGAGGAGAATGCCAATGGAATCGACTTGACATCTTCCATGGATTCTAGAAGGTCTCGGGCTGACGACGCTGATGGAGAGTCTTCGGAAGACGAGGGAAATGGAAATAATATTCTGGATACATCACTGGAGTCTGCTGATTTGAGGTATCAAATCGATACGTCTCAATCGACCATGATGAGTTCGTTGGAGAGAAGTTTGGAGCTCGGAGCCACCCGATCAGATGGATTGAGTGATAACGAAAGGATGGTGCGGGCTGTGAAGCATAGTATTAAGACACACAGGAGGACTTCGTCGGTGAGTAAGGGGTCGAAATGTTTTGAGAGTTAGATAGTTGGGTTTGGGGTGGTAAGAGCTTCAAAATGAGTATAAACATGCCATATTTTGGTTAGGTTGAAGTTTTGAGGAAATCTATGCGGCTTTAAGCTACCGTAACTTGGCCAGTTTTGCAGCTAGAGACAAGAGAAGCATAGATTTGCAATCAGCTCATCAAAAGCTATGATTTGAGTATAATCATGACCTACTTTGCTTCTTTTTCATTTTTGATCTACCTATGCGCCTTTAAAATGCTTGTGCCTGCCGTAACCTGGTTAGTTTTGCAGCTAGAGCTTTGAAACTTTTAGTTCTGAACTCAGCTCACCGAGAGCTTTGATTTGAGTATAATCAAGACCAGTTTTGTTCATTTTTCATTTTTGATCTACCTATGTGCCAGGTAGATCAAAAATTTGCGGCGAGACCCAAAAATAAAAATTTCTCAGAACCTAGGCTTGTTTATACTCAAATCCAAGCTCTTTCCTTGCTGATTTCAAATTTCTTAGTCTTGGGTCTCAGAAATCAAGCCACGCCCCCTCAATTACCAATTTTTTCAGAACCCTCAAGCCATTATCCACCAACGCATCGAGGAGTACTCCTCCTCGGCCACCGATGATAGTGATGACGCAGCAGCCGTCAGAATCTAAAGTCTAGACCCAAATTTTCTTATTTTTTGTAGTTTTTGTAGTTCTACAGTACCCCCAACATCACAAATATCTCATGTTTCAAATCCCCGCGTACATTCCTGAAACCATTTTTTTTGTTCAGAGTCCAATCTATTTTTTGCCATCCACATCTCTCACAAAATCATCCCAGTACTTACCGTAACCCAGTTTTTTCCTGTAGCTTGTAGTGAACTTTTTCCCAGTGAGAACCGGTCAAAATTTTTTTTTTGATTATTTTTTATTTATGCTGAGCACATATTTTTTATATATCGATTATTTTTGTGTATTATTGTAAATTTTTTTGAAAAGTATTTGTCGTTTTATTTTAAAAATATTTTATTTCCAAAGAAAAAAAAATTCAAAAAAAAATCCAAAAAAAATTTAAATAAATTCATTATATTTGGGCTCCTTCTTGTTGTGTTTGATCGAATCTGAAAATGGGCGTGGCTTAGAAAGGGCGGGCCCCAAAACCATGGCTCACCTCAAAGTACAGTAAGCCGGGGGTAAATACATATCGTTTTCCATGTAATCCGGTGGGTTTTCCATCACAATCACCACTGGAAGATGAGGAGGCGGAGCATCGGATTCTGGGGGCGGGGCCACAGAGGGCTGCTGTTCCGACACACTTTTTGGCTCCATTTCCTGTTGTGCCAGACATTTTTGACGGCGGTAGAAGCAAGTTTTGAGGCAGCCGATGATAGCGGTGGCGATTATCTGGAAATTGGGAAATTTCCCGGAGCGGGCTAGATAAAAAGGGGCGGAGCTTGAGTTTTGAACCCCTGGATAGTGAAAATCGGGTTTAGGGCGTAAAGAGCTGAAAAATGAGTATAATCATGCCCTACTTCTGAGAAAATTTCATTTTCCAAGTTTTTGGGTCTTGACGCAAATTCAAAGGCACATGGGTAGATCAAAAAATAAAAGTTGAGCAAAGTGGGTCATGATTATACTCGAATCAAAGCTCTCGGTAAGCTGGTTCCGAAAATGTCGGTTTCAGGCTCCTAGCTTCAAAACTGGCCAGATTACTGTAGGCACAAGTTTTTTTAAAGGCGCATGGGTAGATCAAAAAGTTGAAAGTGGAGTAAAGTAGGTCATGATTATACTCAAATCAAAGCTCTCGGTAAGCTGGTTCCAATGATTCAGGTCTCAGGGGTCTTAGCGCGATTTCTACGGGGTTACGGTCAAAATTTTGAATTTGCTCAAAACTTCAAATACGTATAAGTCAGTCGATTTTCAAAATTTTCGGCCAGCTGTTGGCTCGGAGAACTGAAAATTTGATAACCTATGAAACGAGTATAGCCATGTCCTAATTCTGAGCAATTTTGATTTTTGGGTCTCACAAAGAATTTTGCCCCAAAACTTGTAAAATGTCAATATTTGGAACCAGCACATCAAGAGCTCAAATTTGAGTATAATCATGACTTACTTTGCTCAATTTTCCATTTTGACCTACCCTTTCCCTCCGAGACCCAACCCCCAAGTTCAGATTAAAGGCGCATGGGTAGGTCAAAAACTAAGTTGAAGCAAAGTAGGTCATGATTATACTCAAATTGAAGCTCTTGATGCGCTGAATCTGACTATCACTGTTTCAAGGGACTACTGTTCCTCCCACACTCACCATCACCACCAACAACATCATCGCGCCATCCAAAATGTCACAAAACCATCCCTCACACCCGAACTCCCCTCCGCCAGCCCCTCGTCGATTCGAATTGATCAGAAGGGCACTCCCACCGCCCATCTGAACTTTTTTCGCTAAAACATAGAGAATTTCGGTGCTATTTTCGGCTATTTTCGGCCGAAACTGGCTCAAAATGGAGCCCCAAAAAATTAATATCTCCCCCCCGCAAAAAACTCGTAAAATGGAGTCGGGAGAAAGGAGTAAAATGGGCCACGAAAACAGGAGGAGGGGTGTTCAAAAATGTATGAAAACGTCTCCTTTCGTTTGACGTTTTGGCACCCAGAAAAACGGGGGGAATGGAGTGTGGAGAGCGCAGAGAAGCTAGAGGAAACTTTTTTATTTTTTAAACATATTCTTCACAACATGACAACATTTACAAGGTTTACACGGCTTTTTGTCGAATCTGCAAAAGTTTTTTTTTTCAAAAATGTGGAAAATGTATTCTGAGCAATACCGTAATGATGAATAAGAGGGCGGAGGCATTTGACTCTCCACGTCTTCCGAAATTGTGGATGTGGATATTGAATCTGAGTTTGGGGTTGTTGGAGATCTGGAGGATATTGAGAAGGATTTGAAGCACCCGTAGAAGAAGAGGATTATCTGGAAATTGGGAATTGGAAACAGAAGGGGCGGGGCTAATAAGGCGGGCTCTGAAACTGTGATTTTGCACTTCTGCGACTTTGAGCTTGCTTTTGGGTCTCGAAGCGAACTTAAAGGCGCAGGGTAGATCAAAAATCTAATTGGAGCAAAGATGGTCATGATTATACTCAAATTGAAGCTTTTGCTGATCTGCGTTCAGATCGATTCGTTTCAAGTTTTTAGCTGCAAAACTAGCCAGGTTACAGTAGGCACACGGTTCAGTAGATCAAAATTTTAATTGGAGCAAAATATGTCATGAGTATAGTCAAATTGAAGCTCTTGATGAGCTGGTTGGGAATATTGAGGTTACATAGTTATTGGAGCAGAACATGTAGCAGAGCCGAATTCAATTTTGCTCAGAATTGAGACAAAATTATAACGACACCGAAGTTCAACAAACTTTACGTTTTCAAAATGAAAACCAGCCTAAAATCTTAAAAACTGACTGAAAAACAGCCTTTTGAATTCTTGGACCGTTGAAAAATACCGTAACCCGATCAGTTTTGTGCCTAGCTTTACCAATTTGACTTTGTGCGCTTTCAATTTCACTTCAAGACAAGACGATTCTTACAAGAAGCTAGAAAAAAAAGTATCAACAAGGCATTTTCAAAGGTTTTTGTGTCTCAACACGATCTGTGTAATTTTCGCTTCAATAGTTTTGAAAATTTAATATTTGGAATCAGCACATCAAGATTTTTAATTTGAGTATAAACTATTTTCGCCCCAATTTGAAATTCGACCTACCCGTGCGCCTTTAAAATTGCTTCAAGACCTGGAAATCAGATGAGAACCATTTCTCTCGACTTTCCAATATCAACTTTTAGGGTTTCTAGTTACTCACCGTCACAAAAACGCCCACCACAACACCCAAGAAGAATATGCCAAACTGTTTGAGTTGATACCATCCTTCCACATTCTCTAATTGCATTTTTCACACACGCACAACTTGCAATCAAAAACGAATAAATATGGACACTTCCTATTCCGTGTTTGGAAGACAGAGAGAGGTCGATTAGTGTATTGAAAATCGAAAGTTTTTTTTTGTACACCCTGTCGCCTTCTGACAACGGAAGATGATGGTCAGGGACAGAATTGGTCAAACGGGAATGACGTTATTTGATCTTCCACTATGCTTGTTGGTCGTCCTACGTTTTTAATGATGCTGATGGTGATGATGATACTAGACTGATCGTTTAGACCAAAAGCTGAACAATAACAAGTGCAAAAAAGTGATGGATGGGTGTACTGAACCTGGGAGGGGCTGCAATCTCTGTCAGTTTACTTAAAGGAGGACTGAAGTCACATTTTTTAATTTTTTAATTTTATTTATTATCTTCTCTTCTTCACGTTTCCCTCTTGACGCATATATCAAAAATCC
>GL379920.1:33496-101410 GCA_000143925.2 Caenorhabditis brenneri | reverse complement strand
AAGCTACTCGTTATTGCCTCTCCTGTACGTCGTCAGGGTCCGACTCTGGTTGCTATACATATTATTGTCTGCAAGTGCCAAGATGTCTCGGTTTCTCGTCCAGACGCTAATCTGACGTGATGAACTGCGCGATTCTCTCGTGTAGCCCACTCTGTTTTACTTTTGTCTCAGCATTAAACAGTACATCGCGCACGTATCATGTGAGTGTTTCGTTCAAGTATCAGGTGAGCTATGAAAATCTTCGGGTGTACTTAATTATCAAAATTGAGTTTTCCAGTTCAAAGTTTAATGCACCGCCTACAATAATCACATATCTAATGTCGTCGGTGGTTTATCACAAGGGCCAAGTTCCACAGTTGCTTCGTAGCTGTATATCTCGTTTCAGAGTGATTTTCGAAATATGCGTCAAGCGGGAAACGTGAAGAAGAGAAGAAAATAAATTAAATAAAATAATAAAAAAATGTGACTTCAGCCCTCCTTTAAGCCATCGGAAACAGCTGAATGCCTATTTTTTGCAAAATTATGATTGGGAATTCGAAATTTGGAGACGTGAAATAAACAGCAAGAAGAAATCGAAGCTGAAACTAGGCAATTTTTTCAAAACAGCCTTTATTGACTTTTTAGTGGAACGGATAAGAAAAAAGAATATCACGAAAAACGTACTGGGAATAAAACAAATATCGACTGGATCACAAGATTTTTTTTGGAGGGGAAAACTGATGGCAGATTAGCAATCCGATTCCTGGTGAATAGCTCTAATACACATTTGGAATAGTTTGTTCTCGCCTGGTGTCATCACAATCGAAGCAATCACTGATTCAGTCAGCTTGATATCATAACTCAAAGTATAATCCACTGTCGCAGTTTGACTGAAATATATCTATTGACTGCAGGAAAACATGTATTCGAATGACTTACGCGGAAAATCTCATCGGGCATTGGGGATCGTATTCCTTTCGTTCAAAATCAACACCCTTGAGAATTTGATCTACATCGATCAACCTCATTTCGACAACCAAATAGACCAAACTCAAGTTTCCGTTGTGCAGCCAGTTCTTCACGAATGAATTAATGTCTTGTGATGTCAAATTTGATCCAAGAATGTGCAAATGGCGAGAATTCATATCATATAAATTGTTGACGGTTACCCATGTTCCTTGTAGAATATAAACGAGATTGATTTCCAGTGGTTGCCTGAAAATCAAAAATTGAAATCAGATCCAGGTTGGTTTTCATCAATTTTGACCCATTTCATCTTATTCAGCTGGTTTTCAGCTTCAAAATGAGTATAATCATGCCTAGGTTCCCCTAATTCGACCCCTTTGGATACAGGGGGGTCTAAGTTTTTCTCAGACCCCCGGCAAAATTTTTTCTCAGACCCCAGTCATGATTATACTCATTTTGATGCTGAGAACACGCTGAATCCGAATTTTTCACTTTCCCATAGCCTAGACACCGAAATTAGAACTTAGACCCCCCCTCCCCCATGGGGATCCGGGGAGGAGGGTCAAAAACGGGCAGTCCCGCTTTTAAGGGCGAAATGCTGGTATTTTTAGCGCTAGTTTTTCAAAAATGGTGCAAAGATGGAGAAGAGCCACGTACCTGAATGTGTATTTGAAGTGCTCACTAGTGCGCGCATTGATTGTCACAGCTTCGTTGACCTGGGTTTCAATCTTCATCAAAAAGTATCTCAAGGACTCATCCGAGATACAGTCGGCATGGTATTCAATCGAAGAGAAAATGGCTTTCTGTTTGAAGAACCAGTTGAGACCACCGAATACATCTTCTGTTCTCCGATATTTTTCGATAATCTCTGTATCCTTTGCGATATGTTCAAGTTTTAGTGCACTTGTAGGAACTCCTCCCATTTCGAAGTCCTTTCCATGAACTAGCATTTCAGGCGAATAATCAAGAACAGCTTCAACTGATTGAAAGCTGCAAAGATCCGGCGAATAAACATAAATATTTCCATCATCTTCAAACGCATCTGGAGCATTGTTCACCGTTTTATCGTGTTCATTGAGCAACGGACCTCCGTTTTCTTTGTGCATTTTCGTTGTATCTCTGGTGATGTTTTTTCCGGGATTTTTGTGTTCCATGGAATTATCATCTGCTTGAACAGACATATCAGGCTCGTCATGTCCAAAGGCACCTTGAGAATCGACCTCCATTTTATCTTCTCCATTAAGCAGTCGATCTTCCTTCTTCCTCTGCGTTTCCACTGCATTTTTCGACAATAACGGATGAGTAACTCCCAAAAATTGATAGCGGCGATCCGTTTTTTCGGGATTTTCAAGCTCCATGGAATTAACATCATCATCAGCAGGAATGGACATATTGCTGGAACCAGCTCCGCTCTCTTTGACTGGAGCATTACACGAATCAGCGGAGTAATTTGAGGACTCTTCAGGTTTATCTGCAGTAAGGATTTTAACCTTTACATTCCGCAGAAACCCTCCGTGTTTCCTTGCTCGTCGGGCCATATTTTTCAACTTGTCCATGACCTGAAATTTATTATTAAGGGTGCTTGGAGTACAGCGGTTGCAGACGAGGGTCGGAAAAAAACCACCGAAATCACATTACGGTTTTTGATTTTAGTTTTTATCACGCATTAGCTGAGAAACTCGTTATGCAGTAGTCACAAAAAAGCCAGGCTTGTCTGATCAGTCTGATGTTACATGCATGTATACTACTATGCCCCATAATCACAAAAATCACATTTTTGGTCTGGCCCCGCCCCCTTGATCTAGAGAAAAATCGATAATTGGTCAATTTTGGAAATTTTTTCCTGTTAGAAATAGGATCAAAATTCAACCGGAATCGACTTTCTGGCACTTTTTTGAGCACTATTCATGTCCAGGTCGAGTTTCTATCTTTACTCCTTCATGTTGAAATTTTTGGTTGAAACTCGAGTTTTTGAATTTTTGACTGAAAATCAAAAATTTCAGTGTGAGGGGTTTCGATGTCGGTTAATTCGATTCCGGAATATGGAACTAGTTCTGGACTGGAGTTTCTTTCAGAAAGTGTATATATCAGGGACCTTCAGTACGTTTTTTGCCAAAAAGTGTGAATTTTCAGTGATAAAATCGATCAAATATCGATTTTTCTCTGGATCAAGGGGGCGGGGCCAGACGAAATTGTGATTTTTGTGATTAGGAGTCATAGTAGCATACATGCATGTAATATCAGACTGATCGGACTAGCCTGACTTCTTACAAAAGGGGTAGGGCAAACACAAAGCAAGACGAACAAACCTGGAGTTCAGTGTAATCGAAAACTTTATTTCCTTCCACGTTCTCAAATTCCGCGATATGGTCATAGCGATGTTTCATGAAAACAATGGCTATTGCTAATGGATAGCCGGCAGGTCTCCTCTTGTCTGAGTATGCCTTCACGACTTCCAGCATCAAATTATTCTCGTATTCGAAAAAGCTTTGATTCATCTGTCTTCGTTTGATGTACTAAAAAAACATAAATTAGAAAAAATCGAGAATGATTTAAAGAAAAACTCACGTATTTCATTGGGTGGACGAAGAGTTCTTTCAATCGTTTCATGAGGACAGCTTGCAATCTGTCTTTTGGGTTGTAGTCTTCGGGCTTGACAATACGTGGCATTTTCGGAACAATTTCCTCCTGCAACGACAAATCCAACCCGGAAGTGACAGGAATCCCTGCGGAATCCCTCGAGTTCTCAGCATTCATGCTTGCCATAGATTGCTGAAAAGTTATATCAATTCTGATAATGCTTGACGAAAATACAATCTACCATTTCAACAGAGTTTTCACCTGGAGGAATCATTACAGAGACGAAGAAGTGGAAACCGCTGGATATTGATCCTGCAAATGAATAATAAAATAGCAAACCGATCGATGGAAGAAGAAGGGGTTAATGCGTCTAATGACAAAGAAGGGGGAAAGAGAATGGACGAGGATCAACCGATCGATAACGAGAGAGAGAGAGAGAGAGGGGGGGGGGAGAGCGGGAGGAGAGGTCGACCCATTTTTTGACCTACAGATGTTTTTAGAGAACAATTCACACCGTACAAAAAGATTCTTATCGGATAGAGGTAATTCATTATAACCCTTTCCCCCCGTAGTTCAGTTCTCTTGGTAATAGTACCATCTGTCATTCAAATATACAAGACCGGCCATATTTATACAAACACTCCCGGTTTTCAGTTGATTTCAGTCAACTTTGAGCACGCGCCCCACGGACAAAAATTTTTCTACGGCTTCAAAAAAAATTTTGGGCGTATCTAGCATAGCTTGCACTTCAATTTTGTAGTTGACAACTTTTTTGTACCGTCACTTTGCCGGCAGATACACCTCGTCCAATACTACTACCTCAGAAATAGCCCGTTTTCTGTAGAAAATTATACGATTTCCCGTATCGTTTCAATAGAAATTTATGTCCTCATTTTTATCAGATTCTGTTAGTAGTACCTTTTTCCTGGACGTATGTAGGCACGTGAAGAGGAACCAGTACAGGAAAAAAACAACAGTCAAAATGAATGAATGACGGTGGCCTTTTGGCACTGTGGAGTCTCTCCTTTTGTCACCTGTCACTCAAAAATGAAGACTGACACTGGACCCTCTATGGAAAATGACAATTTTCGAATCTAGAGGAGAGACTAGCAATTCTAGCCTTCGGCTCGAATACGCCCGATACGAAAAAAAGTTGAAAAAATCGATAATGTTTAGGCTCCGCCCCCGAGTATCGAAAATTGAGAATCTTCGCATTTGAAGGAGTAGGCACATTTAGAGCGCGCCCTGTTTTTGATTCCAAACTCCCTCAATATTGACTCTAAAATTTTTTAATTTGAGCTCAACTGATCTCATTTTTTGACTTCTAAACCCTCAAATCATACTACCCGATTTCCTAGCTCTACAATCTAAACATTCCCATATTTTACTCAACACCAGTTTTTTAAAACTCACCTTCCAATAAGATCCAAAAATCCAAAGCGAACTGTCCGGAATAGTAGAAAGAAAATTTTTAAAAAATTTATAAATAATCAAGGGTAGATGGGTAGGCCTGCTAGTCAGGCGGCCAAAGAATACGAATGAATGACAAGTGTCTGTCTCGGACCACCTGAATTGGAAGAGGAAATGGCGGGAAAACAATGTGACCTCGCCAAGATTCAGTCGAGCGCAGTTGCATCTCCTTTTGTCACCTGGGAGGAATGAGCCCATCTGTTCATTTGAAATAAAGTGATTAAGGGAGAACTATTTTGAAGGTAGATTCGTCGCCTTGTGTTCAGAATACATACTTCCACAAAAATTTTTATATTTCAGCTAACTTTAATTTGATCACGCCCCAAATCTAGCGCCACAAAGCCAAGATAGGATTACAGTCGCTTTTCAAGTTCGAACTCGTTCTAAATCACCAACCTGTGATGATCGAAAATTGGGAAACAAATAAAAATGCTATACATGACAAGCGCTCTTAAAGTGCCGCACACGAAACGTCACATCCTAGGAACTGGTGTTTTTTTAAGTGCCGGGGGAGGAAAAAATACTCGAGAAGTCCCTGTATACTTTCATGCTCCACCAACTTCAACCAATACAGTGATCATGCCAAACGAAAAAAAATATCTTCTCGAGATCGATTGATGCTGAATTCTTCTTTTTTTCTTATATTTATAAAGAGAATCAGGATAATATTAGGATAATAATCATATTATGCTGTTTGGAATTTGTAGCACTCGATGTGGCTCCATTATAGGTTTAACGGATAATTCAGAACATTTTTATTAGTACGGGATGATCTTGCCGTACAAGTTTGTTCTGAATTTTTCTGAGTTGCAGTTTTTATCCAACTGTAGATTTGGTTCTCGTAGTACTCATCCAAAAACTTGGTTCTACTGTAGTTGATTGGACCCAAGCCATTTTTTGAATTTGGGTGGACCCAACAGAGGGGTCAAAAAGTTGGATGGACCCAAGAGAAAGTTCAAAAAATTGAATGGACCCAAGACGGGCACCTAAAAATTGGGTGGACCCGAAATAAACATTAATCAGAATGGCATATTGAGAATCTGCTCTTTTTTCAAAAAATGTTTTCATTTCTTTGCTCTAGCGTAATGTATTATACTTCATCGAGTTTTGAAAACAAAAAATCACACAAAAACGGGTTCTCAATGAGTCTTTGCCGTTCATTGGAATTTTTGGGCCCACTCAATTTTCATGTGCCCGTCTTGGGTCATTCAATTTTTTTACCCCTCTGTTGGGTCCATCCAATTTCAAAAAATGGCTTGGGATCATTCAACTACAGCAGAACCAAAAACTCATATCAGAATTTTCTCTTCCAGACCCAACCGTGTGCCTCTCTGAAAGCTGTAGCTCATCCACAGTACTCCTGGATTTTTCTGCATTCACTGATTAACCGAAAAACATTACTCAGAAAGTGTTCGGGATAATTGCAGAGGATTGTGCAGCCACCTTCAGAATGATATCAGCTTGAAAGTTAATAAAGGAGGACTGGAGTCACATTTTTTGCATTGTTTTTATTTATTCTTCCGATGTATTTGCTTTTTCTATGAACATTTTCCTCTCGGAGTCGAGGAGATTCCAGTTACTTGGGGGCTATCGTTTCAGAGCGATTTTTGACATATGCTCCAAGAGGAAAATGTGTATAGAAAAAGCAAATACACCGGAATAACAAATGAAAACTATGCAAAAAATTCGGCTTCAGTCCTCCTTTAAAATGAATTTTCGATAATTGCGATCTCTGTTGATTTCTGATGAAAAATAGAAATTCTAAACTTCAAGACCTTCTCAACCCCTAAAATTATTACGTTAATCAGGGGCTTTCCACTAGTATCACATATACATAATGCCTCCCCTAAGTGCGCATTTTCCCACACCTCCTCAAATCATGTTTACACTAAAACTCTTACTACTAGTTCCCTAAATTTTGGATTTCGAAAAAAGATTGCTCATTTGTATGCACTTTTTTCCTCCACCACTCTCTCTCTCTCTTTTTTCAGTTTTTTCTACTTGATCCGTGACAAGAAGTAAAAGAAGATTACACGCTACATTTCATTCCCCTTCTCTTTACGAGTCTCACAAAAAAAGAGCGCAAAATCCGCCCTGATTTATAGATTAGGGCATGTATCAAACCTTCTTCGAATTTATTTTTCATTCTGAATTTCAGAATAATGCCACGTGGCCAGCCCAATTTAGCAACGATTAAAAGGAGAATGCTCCAAGCTCCCATAAACATCATTCGGTACCTTCAGCAGAAAATTATGGTGAGTGTATTTTGAATAGAAAAAACATTGTACGGGATTTTAGTATCTCCAACAAGAACGTCAAAACTTGCTCGCGGAAAATCAAAGGTTGGCAACGGAGCTCCAAGCGGGTACATTGAGCAATAATGTGAGTACTGCATGCAGTATGACTATATATGCTTCTGAAAATTTTTTTACTTCATTTTGCCAGTTGGAAACTTTTTTTTGATAGATCCAAGAACAACAAAGAGATGTCGTTCTGAACAGATTGTATACATAGGATGTGCAAAAAATTTTCGAAAAAAAAAAGATTTTTTTTCGGGTTTTTGCTTTTTCGCCGTCTTATCATTCTAAAACACCTTTTCTGTCTGTTTGTCATTATGTAAGCCCATGACACGCTGTAAATCTGTTCATTTCGACCCGATTTTCTTGTTTGAGACCGAAAACTTTTTTTCGCCGAAAAAAAATTTCAAAAAAAACGGGTCTTTAGTTGTATACTTTTTAGTTTTTACAGCCTTTTAATCCATTTTTCCTGAAAAAATCGAAAAAATCCGAAAACATTTTTCGTTTTTTTTCGCCCTGAAAAATCGAAAAAGAAGTTTTTCGATTTTTTTCGGAGCAAAATTTTCGAAAAAAAATTTTTTTCGCTTTTTTTGGTAGTTTTTTTCTGCACAGTCCTGTTGTATACCTCCATAATGGCTCCGCGTCACTTCGCAACTTGCCGATTCGCAACTGCGACGTTTCGCAACTAATGTCAATTTCACAAATCAGACAGTTCGCAACTGTGACCCCTGTCGTCTACGTCGTTTTTCACTAGTTGCAAAAAGTCAAGTTGCAAAATGTTTTTTCCATCGTAACGCTTCTAGTTTCCAATAAAAAAATAGATTCATCTTTCCAGCAAAACTCAAAGGATCAAACCCAGCAAAGCCTCATCGAGATGAACAAGCGGCTCATGGAGGAGAACCAGCGTCTCACCACTCAACTCTACACTGCCAATCAGGCTGTGGCGGTTAGTTTTTTTGGAAGAAAAATTGTTTCAGACTAAACTTTGCTGAAATTTAGACGGTAGATATCTGTAGTAAGCTTGAAACCAGGCCTCCACATGCGCTATCATTCGTGTCAGGCGGCTAAAGCTGCCCTTAGACCGCAACTGAGCCCATCACCTAGATTTCATCAAAACTAGTGTCGCTAACTGGATTCTGAACATTTTTTTCGCTGAAAAACCCCAGTTTTTTTTCAGACAAAGTCCCGCGACGTTGCTTTCCTCTACCAGGGAAGTGCCGCTCAAATGCAGGAGAACTTCAACTTGAAGATCATCATTGAGGAGCAGAACAAGGAGTTGTTCAGAGTGAAGAATGGAGGACAAGTACACCACCAAGGCGTCCAAAAAGTCTCTGATGAACAAATTGCTGACTCGGAAGGAATGGCGGAAAGACAATTGAATGCCTTGGAGAGAATTGTCATGGGAGATTTCTCGGGGATTCAGTAGCTTTTTTTGAGACCTCAACATATAAATTATTCGACATATACATATATAACCTATAAATCCATCTTTTTTTTTCTATTTTCTTTCTTTCATTTCATAAAAATTCTCAACAAAAAGAGAAAAACAAAACTCAAAACAGAGCAACTAGAGCATGACAACATGACATCATGAGTGCATGACTTTGCGCGTGAGCTAGGCATTTTTTCGGCTCACGGAGCAAAAATTTTCAAAAACAGAAAATTTATTTGGATAAAACATATCAAAAGCTTCAAAATGAGTGTGAGCATGGCTAGGTTGTAATCGTTGGGGATGATTTTTAAAGGCGCACCTTGTTGAGACCATTTCAGCCCCCCCCCCTCATTTTCGGATTTTGTCCAATTGAACCAACTAAGAAAAATAGAAAAAGCTATGTTCCAGTGGAATCATCTGTAAACAAACAGGTATTTTTGAATAATTTGTAGCTGTAATGATAGGAGGTAAAATGCCAAAATCGTATAGTGAATACAATTTTTTTTTGGAAAACAAAAATCAGATCCAGAGTTTCTGTAGAAAATTGCCAAGAATGTGGGTAATCAGGTTCAGAATTAACCGGGATTTCAATGCTAAGCTCGGTCTAATATTGCACTGACCGGAAAATTTACCGAGTTCTGAACCTCAGGCGGCCCAAAAAAGCCGATTGGGCCTATAAGCGAGCCCGGATTGTTCTGCTTCATATTTTTCATGGGATAGCCGGGAATGATGTCCCTAGACCCTTTACTCTGCAATCAACCATTTTAAACCCAATACCATGACCTTCAAGGTTGTCACCACTTGCTCATACCCCGACCTCCAATGTGCGAACAATTTTCGAAAAATTACTTTGTTCCGTTTTTCGGCGAAAAATTTTCCGCTTTTTTCCCAAAAAATTTTTCATCATTCGAAAACGACAAAACAGAAAAAGAACAGTAAAAAAAATCGAAAAAAAAACATTTTTTCAATTGTATACTTTTAAGTTTTTACCACCATTTTTTCGGCTCCGCGACATTTCGAAACCACAACATTTCAAAACCCGACATTTCGAAAACGTTGAAGATGAGGCTTGAAATTTTTCAATTTTTCAAAAAAAAATTAATTTGACCGAAAAATATTATCGAAAAAAAAAATTTCAAAAAAAGTTTGAAATTTTAATTTGTTCTAACTTTCCGGAGAATCGAGTCAAAAAATTTGAAAACTTCAAGCCTCATTTTCAACAGTTTCGAAATGTCGCGGAGCCACTTTTTCCATTTTTTCTGAAAAAACATTTTCGAAAAAAAAATCGAAAAAATTTCGAAAAAAAACGAAAAAGTGCGAAAATAATTTTTCGTTTTTTTTTCACAGCCCTGGTGGTTACCACTTGCTCATAATCCGACCTCCAAGATTGACACTACTTGCTCACAACCCGGCTTTCAAGGTGCCCACCACTTCTCCATACATTTCTCAGAATCCATTGATTTTTTACAGTCCGTTTGCCTCATATTCTTTTTAGTTTGATCCCTATTTTAATCTCACCAAAAGTCACGTTTTTCTCTAATCTCAAACAACATTTTCAGCTTCTTACTTCTCTCGTACCTCTCCACTGAAATCCCATCTCTAACCCAGTAATTGTAGCTATACGAAGTGAGTCTTTTCAGTCATTTCGAAATATTTTTCTTATTTTTTCGTTTACTTCTGCTACCATGGAAACACCAGTGGGAACACCAAGTTTGCTCCCGTGTCAAGTGAAAATCAAGGACCTTGAGGAAAAGTGTGTGGTGAGTATATATCATCAACCGATTCTTATGTCACGAGAATTTTTTTTAGGTCCTCGAAGACATCATCAAAACTCTTTTGGATGTGAACAAACAACAGAAAGAAGAGAATGCTCAGCTTCGCGGCCAAAATCAATATATCCCGGTGAGTTTCTTTTTTTTTCCGGTTGCACCTTTAAGATGATTTTCAGCTCCTCCAATTCCAACTCCATCAACAACAACAAGAGAACTCGCAGTTCAGAGTCGCAATACAAACGGCTAATGTACGTTTTCCTAAGTGAGTGCTGAAATGAAATTTGAAAAATTTCCAGGCTATGCTCGAAGAGGGTAGCCGGATTGGTAAAAAGACTATGAAGGATATTGAAAATGCGACCCAATTACTTAAAAGTGAACGTGAAAACAGAAAGAGGGAGAGGCAGCTGAAGAAGATCAAGAGAACTTTTGAAGCGGCGTTCGGAAGAGAGGTGAAGGTGGAGATAGGGAGTGGAGCTGAAGAGGAGGAAGATGATGAGGAAGATGGTGAAGAAGAAGAGGATGAAGAGTGATTTTCTCAGCAAAGCTCATTTTCTTACATTTTCTAAAAGTTTTCCATGTCTTATTACATAAGCTCTGCTCTCCTGCTGTCTGAATACCTATCCAAAACATTTTTTTGTACTTCTAACCATTCCTCCAGATTCCATTTTTTGTCATTTCTGCGAGTTTAGGCCTCTGTCCTTTGTACTTCAAATGACTTTTCCCTATTCAATTTCTGTCTTCCTTCCCTTTATTTTGTTTTGATCTACTATTTTATTTTTTCCTTCTTAAGATACTTCCTGTCTACTTGATAGCTGTCTTTCCCAATAAATACTTCTGTCCTAAAAACTCATTTTTACAATAGAACAGCGTCAAGACAATGATCTAACGCTCCCCCCCCCTCCCTTATTTTTCCTTTTTCTTCCCACGCTTTCCCTTCTTCACTCTTATATACATGTCTACATAAAAAGTGTTTACTCTCTCTTTCCCGCAGAACATGTCTCACTCTCCCTTACTAATTATCAGCTTTACCGAGAAGAAGGTAGACAAATGAGGAGATCCATAGGGAGGTGTTAGATCAGGTGAGGTAGAAGTAAAATACTCGTGAATAGTGATGACTTATGATTATGAAATTTGAGAATGAGCTTTGAAAACTCAGAGATTCGTATTTTGAAAAACAAGAGAGCAGACGGATCAGTTGGTTAATTGCAACTCGAAAGGAATGAATTTAGAATTGAAATTTTGGGGTACGGTAGAGATCAATGAGCTGGAGGGGTCCAAATCAGAACTATTCAGCCGAATCGGCCCGACTGGGCCTTAGTTGGTCCTAATCAGTGCAGGCAGCCTAGCTTAACCCGAATTGGCCCTAAACGACTAAGACCATCTAATTGGCTCGATTTGGCCTTGAACGGTTCTATCAGGTCAATTTGGGCCGAAAGGACCGATTTCTGCCAAAAAGACCGATTTAGGGATCAAAAAAGCCTAAACGATTTTTGGATAAAAAAAGCCTAATGGCGACATGTCGGGCTCAATCTGGCCAAACTAGCCGATTCGGGCTATATAGACAAAAATCCTATTTGAGGCATGTTATGCTGAGTTTGGGCAAACGGACCGATTCGGGCCATATCGGACCAAACAGGTTAATTCAGGCCAATTTGTTCCTGTTTAGGCCAAACAGCCAACTCATGCCATAGAGGACCAAGCGAACCTATACGGGTCATATCGGGCCGATTCGGGCCATTTCAAACCTAAAAGGCCGATTCAGACCCCAGACAGTTCTGATTTAGCCAGTTCTGATCTGGGATAAAAATCCAGCCAACTAACACAACACAACAACAAGGTGAGATAACCTGAACTCATAAGAATACGGTTCTAATACTATTGACCTCAAATAGGAGGGCACCCCAGGCCAAACAGAATTACCAAGTGTAGTTATTTTCTCTGCTACCTTTATTCATTACGACATATTTTTTCGTTAGTTCATGTTCAGTGAACATAACATCAGAAAGAAGAATGAGGACTACAGTAAAAAACGACCTAAGGTCTCTAGTGGGTTTTAGGACACACTCTCAAAACAGAAGTGTTCTTAGAACGCCAGGTGGTAAAATCACAATTTAGAGGTATCATATAGTGTAAATAGGTAGATCGGTATCAGAGAGTAGTTATAAATTTAGTATGGAAAGTTAGGCTTGCTCCTCAACTGCGGGCTCTTCCTCCTCAATATCCGAGCCATGATCAGCCCCGGTGTCGGAGACCATTTCGAATTCGGAGAGCATGTCCAATGAGATGGCACGGGTTACTGTACCCTCGGAGGGGATGGTGTTGTTGTACATGGCGAACATTTGGATTTGGCGACCGATTTGTTCAAGGTGTTGGGCGGTGGCCAAGTTGACGGAGACTGAAATTAGTTAGGTGACAGGGGTCAGAGACTTGGAAGCATTCTTACCTTCCGTGTTCACAGAGACACTTCTTTGGGATGATTCCGCAATTGAAGCAGCAACTTCTTTGAGGGCGCGTCGTGAAAGATCAACCACAAATTCTAAAAAAAAAATATTCTGAGCACATGTTTCCATCTGTATTTGCTCACCATTGTTATGAGTAAGCGTAATTTTGCTAGCTGCCTTGACAAACTGGAGCAAGTCCTCATCACTAAGCGACCCAACCTTTGGCTGATCCTCCTCCAAAGCACCCACCACCTCCTTGTCTTCCTCCTCCTCATCTTCACTTGGAAGCTGCCAAACAGGACTTGCATAATCCGGCTCCAAGAACTCCCCCAGGTACCCATTTTCTCTGGTCCCAACACTAGACGAGGCTCTAGAGTCCGTCTCATTGGTGACATCCGAGACCCGGTCAGATGTCATAGTACGGAAAGTCAATTTGGGAGATTCAACGGCGGAAGAGGGAAGTGGAGCCCCCAGGTGGAGTTGGAAGCCAGCAGAGTTTTTGGTGAGGGAAATGTGGAAAGAGGCGTCTTTTTTGGTTTTTTTGGCCATTTTCATCACGGCTGTCTGGACAACACCGACTTGATCCGGGTCGTTTGGTCCGATGGGGTAGAAGGTAGGGATGTGGAGTTTTTCGGCTGAAATTACACAGTTTTTGTGAGCAGTCGGACCCTTTTTCTTGAGCACTGGACCCCATTTTGACTTATGCAAACTCAGATAATGTTGGGTAGCAAAAAGTCTCATTCTAGCAGCTTCTATCCCCTAAAACTCACCAAAATAAGTAGAAGGTGTCATCTCCATTGTATCACACTTGCTACAAAAATCCATCCAGAACTCCTTACTTGCATTGTTGAACATCATATGCACAACCTTCCCGTGATGCTTGTTGAACGACACCAACACTCTCTTCCTCAGACGTTGACAATCCTTTCCATAGAACCTGCGTTGATGCGTGACATTCTCATCTGGGAAGTGACGACGTTGCAGCCAAGTGTGCTCGAACGCCTTCTGAGCAGCTGACATGTCCTCGAGCTCCTTTACTTCATCGGTTTTCAAACGCAGAAGGAAAGTGATCCCGGCAAGATAGGCAAGGCCCTTGTAGTTGAAGTATGTCGCCTGGATGCGATCTGTGATGAGTTGATAGGTGAAGAATGGCACTTGCCCTTCCGAGTCGACCAGGAGGTACTTGGAATCTTCAGGTGGAAACTCAAAACAGGTCTTTCCGGTGACAAAATTCTCCGCAGCAATCGACATACTCACAGCAGTCATTGGTACCGTATACCCAATCAACTCGAGACCAAATACATACTTCAGAATAGCTTGGCTCACCACATAATCATGATCGTCAGTCTCCTTGGCAGTGGAGCAGTTGAATCCAATCCTCCCGTGCGTGGAAAACGTGGTGGCCAATGCCAAAACCTCCCAGAATCTTGGGTAAAGAATCACCGGGTAGTCTTGATGCTTGGGAGTTTCCTTCCGGGTTAAGCAGAGCTTTGTTTGAGTGCCATGGTCGCATAACGTCTTCTCCGGCGGCTCTTTTTTAACCGGCGGTTTTTTGTTGGTCTTGAAGATAATTGGCATTTTAGACATGCCAAATAGAAGTGGGAAAATAAAGGAAGATAACTAAAAATGGAGCTAGGACGAGTGAGGGGCGTGGTCTCACTAATTAAGAAGAGATAAAATGGGCGGGGCTTTTAGATGCACAGGTAGATAGAAGTGATAGACAAAGAGGTAGGAATGAAAAAATCCTTGAAGGCGCAGAACTTCCTTCAAAATTTTCCTATTGGTTTGTGTGGCACCCCATCCGAGAGCCCCGGCTCCGGGCTACATTTCCCTGTCAAAAACCATCCCACAATTTCAAGAGTAGACCTATAATTTAGACATTATCTTGAGCTCAAATGGAGACTCAGACACGTCTCCCTCCCAAATTGTGGTGTCTCCTTGTCAACAAACCGGCGGCGATTTTGTCTGATGAGCATTCCTCTGGGATTGCGACTTTACGATTTTTTCGCCGTCTTCAGGTGAGATACTCCTACTTCCCCGAAATGTTATGAGGTAGACAACGGAGGATATAGGGAAATGGAAATGGCAAATGAGTAAAAATCGTAATATGAACTTTCGGGTCTGCGGGGAGCAGGGGACTTACTGAGGAGGAAGAGAGGAAATGAAAATGTATGTATGTGCGTTTGTGTGTCCGGATGTTTGATTGACTATGAAGTGTGAAAGTCGAATGTCGGAGACTACCCGAATAAGCTTGTTTGGCCCGAATCGGCCCAAAATTGCCAGGATTGGTCCGCAACTGCCACAATTGGCCCGGACTGGCCCGATATGGCAAATTGGCGCCAGACGGCTAGATTTGCTCTGATTGCCTAAATCGGCCTGTTTGGTTTCGTTTAGTCCGATTAGGCCTGAGTTGGCCCGAATCGGCCCGAACTGGCCCGATATGGCCCATTTGGCCCAAATCTGCTTCAATCGACTCGTTTTGCCTTCTTTGGACTGAATCGGCTTGTTTGGTCCGTTTAGTCCGTTTAGTCCGATTTGGGCCAGCTGGAATTGGCCTGAATCGGCCCGAAATTTTCAGAATTGGTCCGAAGTGGTCCGAAGTGGCCAAAATCAGTCCAAATCATTCCAGACGGCCTGAATTGGTCCAAACGGCCCGAACGACCTGAATCAACCCAATCTCCCGGATTGGCCCAAATGGCCTAAATCTGCCCAATATGTCATGATCGGGCTATACGGGCCAATTTGAGTCATACTTGGTCGAACGGACCGGTTCGGGTCATATCAGACTAAAAATGCCGATTTGGACCATGTCGGGCCGGATAGGCCGATTCGGAACAACTCGAGGTTTTCGTGAACTTCCGGATTTTTCAACTATTTTTTCGAAATTTTTCGTTTTTTTTTAATGAAAAATGGTTGAAAAGGCGGTAAAAACATAAAAAAAACATACAACCTTTTTTCGAAATTTTTTTTTCGTCTTTTTCCGAAAAATGTTTCGCACGGCCCTGTTCCGGGTATCCAGATGTCAAACCTCGCCAAAAATAAATCAGAATTCGCGTTTTACTAGACCATTTCAACACGCTGTTCAAAATCAAAAAAATGTCTGTCTGTCCCTCTGCATGTATGTCCCGGTGTCCATCATCATCCAAAACGTCATCATTCAAACCAAATTCATATCAAAAATCATAAAATTGAGAGTGAAAAAACATATTATATCCTTGGTCCCATGGTCCTCCATCCGCCAGCCCCTCCTGTCGCTCGAACTCCTCCATTTGGTTGTGAGCGTAGTGGGAGATGTAGAAGAAGAACTGTAAAGTATGTCTGTGTGTCTGTTTGTCTACTGCAAATCTTACGAAGAGGAAGATGAACGGCTCCAAACATGTGTAAAGGAAACCCATGACTCCAAACATGCACGCCAGGGAGTAGCACTGAAAGATGTGATTTTCCGAATGAAGATAAGAAATAAGAAAAATAATTTACCCCATAACCGAACACGGGTTCCAATAAGAAAATAATCGGCCAAAGAAGATCCGTCAATGACATATCTGCAAAAACTGATGTAATTCAAAAAAATAGCATAGGGAAAAAAGAAAAAGTAAACGTTTCTGCAGAAGAAAAAAGTGTGTGGGAAAAGAGTTCGGTTCATGATTTGGAAATTGCTAGTTTCTGTAGATTTTGAATTTAGGGATTGGACAAGAAGAAAAACACGTTTATTCAGGGAACCTTCAAGACGTTTCTTGAAAAAGGAGCATAAAAAAAACAGAAAAAAAAATCATTAC
Organism: Caenorhabditis brenneri; assembly: GCA_000143925.2. NCBI lineage: Eukaryota > Metazoa > Nematoda > Chromadorea > Rhabditida > Rhabditidae > Caenorhabditis > Caenorhabditis brenneri. The sequence continues at coordinate 84,697 of GL379920.1, read as the reverse complement.
GATGCTCGAGAAACGTCAACTCGAATAATTTAATGTTTGTGTTGACGAGTTGTAAAAAATTTTGAATTGTTTTTGCTTGTGTCGCCTGTCATTTTGAAGCAACTAAATACTATAAGAAATGTTCAGTATATGTTCTAGCAAGATAGATGGAAGTCGATGTGACATTTAGTCAAATACTGTAAAATATGGGGGAGGATTGCCCTGTACTATATCTTCAGAGCTGCATATATCTGTTGTCCTGGAAGCTATCGTGATCTCACACAACTAATGAAAAGTCTAGTAGTATGATAAGCAAATTGAGAGGATCTAGATGATTTTATAGAAAAAAACTGAACCTTACCATCAAAATATTTGAAATCGTACCTTAAATCAATTAGTTCTAATGCTGAAACGATGGTGTTAGTACCATTTGAATCGGCACGTCAAGGCGATTTGAATGAGTATAATCATGCGATGTTTCGGTACTTTCTTGTTTTTTACAGCGAAAATGGGAAAGTTACTGTATCTCGGTCAGTATTGATTATAGATCAAAAAATGAAAACCAATCGAATCAGCGCAGAAAGGCGGTCTAGATGAGCATAATCAAGACTTTATTTGAAATTTTTTCTGTGTTTTGACAGTTTGGGTCTCAGCACGAAATCAGCAAAAAAAATAGTATTATAATGACATACCGTAAAACCTGTAATGAGGGATCATTATATGGTCTAGCAAAACAGATGGAAATCGTTCTGACATTAAAGGCGTAGAACATGAAAAACAATGAATTTTTTGAAATTACAATAGTAGATACCTCTGGTGAGTTCGAACTCACGGCCAGACTGGCGCATCACCAAACGCGCTACCGATTGCGCTACGTGGCCGGAAAGGCGCGACGACCTTTCTTGCCTATAAGTGCCGGGGAAGAAAAAAGTCCCCGAAAAGTACTCTTTGACTTTCATGTTCCACCACCTTTAACTAACAGAATGCGTAAAAATTTATTGGATAACATTCGTTTATTTGACTTTCTTGACATTTCTTATGAGAATCAAGATGCTTTGAAGTGTAGCTACAATCAACATTTCAGAGTAACTTATATCGAAAATACATTCTCGTCACAAATGGCGTGACTAGACTAATATCAACTATCAAAGATTTTCATCTAACTTGTGACGATGGAGATTTGAAAAGCTCAAAAACATTGATTTTTGAAAAAGCTAACATCCATCCCCATCTTTACTTTTTTGGAGGCCAATCTCATGTGTCTTCAACCTCATTTCCTCCCTTCCCCCAGTAAGGTCCTGACTCGATGACATACGGCCACCCATCAATTATCTTCGTAAGAAATCCTCTTTTTTTTTGCCATGCAAGCAAGCTCTCAACCGGTTAGAGAAAACCAAAGAAAAATTTACTCGATAAAATTGAAGTCATGACAAATTATTCCTCTGCTCCCTTCGTGCTCTTCTCCGCCGCCTCCGATCCCTCCGCTTCCTTCGCTCCTTCTCCAGGTGCCATCTTTGATTCAACACGGCCTCATCGTCAATGACAGGTCCGTGGAAGAATAAGGCCATGAAGCATGAGAACATGAATAACTGGAAAATTACTCACTTGGAAGGGGGAGCAGAAAAAAAACCAACCAAAAAGCTCAAAACTCCAGTGAGAACCGTTAATAAGGCGTAGAAAATCGTGTCGATGGTGATTTCGAAATCCATCTCAGACTGGAAAAAATCTGTGCTGCTATATAATGGCTAGGCGGAAAAAAAATGGGAAGATAAGAAAAAAAATAATTTTATGTTTACTACTATCACAACCAAAATTATAGACATGTGACAACTGAGAAATGTAATGTGGGAATGAAAAAAAATTATGAGACGACGACCGACAAATTGTACTAGTGATAGACGTCTGGAAACTATAGATCTGCACTTTTTTGGAGTTTTCTGCTCACCAAGATTAACAGGGGTAATGTAGGTCTATCAAGTTCAATAGTGTAGTGGCTCACACCTGAAAAAATGTTCTCATTACTTAGGGAGTTTTCAGCAAGTTGCCAGCATAAACGGCAAATTGCAAGAAAATTACGGCAAGTTGCCATCTGGGTAAACGACAACTTGCCCGAAATTCCCTGACAATGAGTAGTCATCTTACCTTCTTAGCACCGCTTCTTCCTCTTTGGAATGTTCAGCTCCTTGAGTCTTCTCATCCTTTTCTCCTCCTCTGTTAACTTGTCTTCGCCTGGCCCCAACCATTCTCGGACCGCAGTCTCCAGTTTAGTGCAGGTATAAGGCACAACGATTAACACGATGAAAAGGATACAGCACGACATGACACCAAAGCGAAGATGGCGAAAGAAGTTTTCGATTGTAATTTCCATCTGGAATTTTTGATTTTAGAAAGATTTGTTGGGAATAAAGTAACATGTGACAAGGGGGGGGGGGGGGGGGTATATTTCGAAGTGATGTTTATGTGCTCCGTCTGTTAATTAGTGGTTTTGGATATGTCGCGGGAGGCTTAGTAAGCAAGAGATATTGAGATTTGGAGAGAGAGAAAGATTACTAGTTTTGACATCAAATTAGAAAATGAAGAATATATCGTACCTAAACTTAATTATAGAGATATCCCATTACTAGATATTTTGAGCATTATAACTCAATCATTCTTGAAAATTTGAAAATATGATTAACTAAAAAAAATTTGGTCCAAAAACCTGGTCGAAAGCTGGAAAACTGCACGAGTTATGGATTTTCGAATATTTTCGAAAATGGAAAATTCTAAAAGTCTACCGTATTTCGATAAATTTCGCTCCGAGACCCATGTGAATAAAATTTTTGTGATCAGCAGGACAAGACGGTTTGAATGAGTATAATCATGACTAGGATTCCAAAAAAAACTCGGAGACGCATAGATTACTGCAAAATTATTACGCTAGAGCTTGCAGTGTTCGAGGAACAACCAAGAGCTACCGTAATCCGCTCAAAATTCAAAATTGCTTAACAGAAATCTAATGATGCGCCTTTAAATTTATTTGGAGACCCAAAAAACAAAAAAAAACTACCAGGTCTTAGATTTTACCATGACTAAGCTCATTTTGAAAACCGTGAAGTCCTCAATTAGGGGCCCCTCCTGATGATATTTTTCATGACGCCATTTAACTTTCTAATCATGACGACTCTCTCCTTAAATCAGCAGACAATGTCTCTGACGTAAGGGGGGCTCACTAATTGCCAAGGTATAAACACGTCAAGAGATAATTTCTCATGGGATCTGATAGGTAAGATGTGAAATGTTTTTGGGAACATAATCTGATCTAGGAAAAAAGGAGGGGGGGGGGGTGATTCGTATTACTGTAGTTCTAACTGAAACATTGATTTTGGAGCAAAAAAAAATGTAAAAATCCTACCATTAGAGAAAATATCAGCGCTGCCGCCTGTCTTCAGGTCTCAAACCAAAGAGAAATCTTCTGATGTACATCTGAACTCTGACTTTTCCTCGTGAATTTTCCTTTTGAAAAACTTACCACCCATCTCCTCAACACCAGAAACATCATGAAAACCTCCATCACAAAAACCCCCAATTTGAAATCCTTCACCATTTTATTTGGATCCATATTTGGCCATATAAGTACAGTGAAAATGACAGTGATAGCTTGAATAATATGCATGAATCCAGGGAAATATAGGACTGTGTTAACGGCGAGTTTGAAGAAAATCATATTGGAAATGGGTGAAGGGAAGGGTGAGAACGCGGCAAGGAAGGGAAAAATGTGGAGTGTATAATTATCAAAAAAGGCGTGCACTCGGCAAAGAATGACTGACACTTTCCCGAAAACGTCGAAAAAAATGGGAGACGGACCACTTGACCCAGTTGAGCACATCAATATTTCTCCTCGGATACATCATATATATCACTGAATTCGTCATCTCCTCCTTCTTCAAGAATTATGAATACGGTCTGAAAATTTTCAGTCATAGTTTTTTTGAAACTGTATTCAGTTTAATTTCCAACCCAGAAATAAACATTGAGAAAAAATGAGACATAAGCGATGGCTTCATAGTAGAACGTGTAATCCATTTTTGGTTTCTGGAAAAAAAAATTTGGGATAACTACAGTAAGAATTTTAATGAAATCAGTAGATCAAAAAAATGATGAAGAAACAAAATGCAAAAAAGGTGGAAAATTTCCCAGAGCCTTGTGATAGTTGGTTCCCAGAGTGCTAAAGTCACGGGTTACATGTAGCAGTACATTTGAAGAACTTTCTGGGAATATTGACTTTTTGGTTTTTCTTTTTGGGAAAAGATGACAAAAAAGAGGAGTAGGGTCATGAAACAGAGTTCAGGAGGCTTATAGAATCGGTGAAGGCGAATGAGATGAAATATTGGGTTACAGATCTGAATAACATTAGTCACAAAATCAATCTGGTTAGCGTGGTTTTTTACGACAGGACAAAAAACCTACTCCATAGCCCACAGACTGAGAATTTGTACTGGGAACAAAAATGTTGCTACCCCGCATTAGAACTGCCCTGTATTAGAACTGGTCGGGTTAGAAACTGGTACTTCCGGAGCATCTATTAGGAAAATACAAAAGGTTGAACCGCGCCCCATTGCGACCCTCCGCCTTCCAAGCGCTTACCTCGATTCTGTTTAAAATCAGTGAAATAATAAGACGTGTCTTCAAAAATAAATTTTCTTGACTGAAAATTTGCAAGTGTGCCCTATCTCGTCTTTTTCATTTTTTAGTCATCATACTACCCTTATTCCACTTTACACAGTTAACAAATAATGAGTTTATTCCAAAAAACAAAACTTAGAAAAATCAATCATTTAAGCATCCATCCATACTTGTTGTTTCTCTTCTCTTTCGGAACAAAAACAAGTCCCTCGTCCATGCTGTCGTAGACCGCGTTCAACTCCAATTGCACGTCGATGAACATCTGACGAAGCATTGCCTTTTTCTTTTCGAGAGACAATACATTCTGAAAAAAATGATATGTCAGGGCTTCAAAACTTGAGGAAAACATACAATAAATAATAAAACGGTTAGTGCGAGCAGTAACACGTACATACGGGAATCATCGGGTTGCACGCAATCAGTCGTCATGGTTCTGGAAAAAACAAATGTTGGGGGTGAGGTGGACAACAAAACAAGAAGAAGCGCGCTTTCACCCGGTGTAAAAAAGGACTTTTCTCAAAGGGCTCAAAAAAGCCTCAAAGGGGCGTGACCTGGAAAGCTTCTGAAGGGGTTCTCGTGGCACCGAATGTCACAAGACAGACGGGAATAATTGTAAGATTTTGTTCAGAAGAAGATAATTGTAGTAATAGTTCTCGCCAACCAGGGGTCGATGCAAAAAGGATCAAAAGGCACTACCACAGGAATTATGGCTAAAACAGCAACAGTAGCTACTATAACTACAGTAGCCACAAAAACGGCTGAGGTGCAAAATGAGATTTGAAGATACAGAAAACTTTCCGCTAGTAATCATGGTTCCTTGAATATGTGTTTGTTCCGAGGGTGTGACAATGTTCGGGCCTTCCCATCTGAAATGAAAAAACGTCGTATAAAATTAATTGGGTTTTCCATGACAACCTTACCTCATTCAGGATAGGAAAAAAGATTGCTCCCTGAAGATCGAGGGCTCAGAAAAAGTTGAACAAAAAACTAGGCGTGTTATTATGAAAAGATTCTCATGGCACCGAGTGTCACAAGCCAGAATGAGCATCAATCTAATTTTGGAATATCATGGGTTCAGCGCGGTCACAAGTGTGTGACTGGGAAAACTACAAAAAGGAAGAGAAAGAGAGAGAGAGAGAGAGAGAGAGAGAGAGAGAGAGAGAGAGAAAGGAACCAATTACAAATCACGATGAAATTCTGGAAACTTACACACCTCAACCCCATTGATTACATTAACTACAACGACTACAAAACTACAGCACCACCGGACCCAGAGATTTGCCGAATAGCGCCCTCGATTACTCTGAAAAAGTCTCAGAATGGACAAAGGCACTAGAACATTTTTTGGAATAAATTTTATATTTATTAAGTTCACCCATTCTCCTTTCATGAAAAAAGCTGTCATAAAAATTGTGAAATTCGAAATAATTGATTTATCTCCGATGATGACTGAGTTTTCCGGAGGAGCCACCTTTCGAAGAGCCAGCCTGTCCTCTTTGCTGATTGTTGTTGACCTCAGCTGCCACTGGCTCATTGTCCACTGGTTCCCGAATACCTTGGAAGTGATCCATTACCTGATTCTGAACAAAATTGGAAAAATAAAGAAATCCAGAAAAAAATCCTAAACCCACCAAAATAATAATCACATTGAAGAGGATGAGAAGTTGGATGGCGTAGCCATTTTCGATGTAGTCCTTGTAAAAGTCCCACATTCTCGTACTGAAAATTTCAGTAGTTCTAGCTGGGAAACACAGAACAAAAAGCTGGAAAAAAGATTGGGAAATCTGTGAGAACGAGTGAATCCAGTCACACGTATAAAATATAAAATTGGATGAGGGGATGGGAGGAGGGAAGAGAAAGAGAAATTGTGCCCGGGTTAAGACAAATTGTAGGGTTCAAGCCACAAAAATTGGAAAGAAACAAAAAAATGGGGAAGTGACGTAGCAGCAAAATAAGGCGATGAGGTAGTACTACTGACATTGATGAATAAAGATTGAGAAAAAAATGAGGCGTGAGACTGAACCGATTCAGGACCAAAGTCCGTGACCTTGTGACGGCTGTCATTTTGAGAAACTAGGGGGATGTTAACATATGAAAAATGGTAGAGAAAGAAATTTTCTATGAAATGATGTCAATTTGAGATAGGGTTGTTTCAGAAAATGAGCACGAAAAAGCTCAAAAACTGCATCTCTCAGTACCAAAAATGTTGATTTCCCAGTTTTGGAAAAGTAGTTCTGAAAAAAAATCTATATGAAATAAATATCATTTGATAGAGAATTTTATCTCAATTTTATAGATTCGCATCTCCTGGTTTCCCAAAATGAGACCCCCCCCCCCTTCGCAAGGTCCAAAATTTTGATTGTTCTGATTCGGCCAGTTTTGATCCGGTATAGAATCAAAAAAGTGGATGACGAAATACGTTGACGTTGTTATTTTAGTTCATCGTTAGTATTCTGGTTTGCTAAGCTATTGTAGTTTGCGTAACATGTGAAGTCACAACCCACTAAGATCTTATATGAGGACGTCACAGCAAGGTTCAGACCGACAATCAAGGATCTAATGCTCTTTGACTCAGGAGAACAAGGAGAAGGTGAAAATAGAGAATACCAGTCGGTGGCGCCGCCTAACGGCGGCTCACCTCCTTTCCTTCGTCGCTGCGCTCCTCAATGACTCGCGGCTTCGCCGCTCGCTCCCCATTAACAAAACTGATTCATCACTTTTAAAATTTTCAATTTTTTGGGCGGAGGACTGAGATATTGGAGCAACAAAAAATGAGAATCAGTTAAAGTGGTTCATGTATTCATTAGCGAACAAAACAATAACATTATAAAACAAAAGTCTCTCGGGTGCGGAACTGATGGAATAGGCAGACTATTCCCCTTTTGGTCTGCTGAAGCCCGATTCAATCGGCCCAACCGGTCTGCTTAGGCTCGATTTTCTTGTTTGGCCTACTTATGCGCTATCTCCCTTGTTTGGTCTGCTCAGATGCGTTCCATTTACTGAAGCCTGACTTTCTGTTTGGTTTAGTTAGTTCATACTCTGCCTGTTCGGTTTTGTTACTGTGAAAATAATAAAGTTCCAGCAAGGTTTTTTGATCTTTTCTTCCCCGGCAAAAACGCTTGCCACTACCTGCCACAGTGCGCGTTTTTGCCGGGGAAGAAAAGATCAAAAATCCTTGCTGGAACTTTATTATTTTCACAGTAGAACCATTTTTTTTCGTGGTCTGCACCCGATTTGTTGAAATCGGTCAACCTACTTTACGCCCTTCTAACTTTTATAGACGGCTACAAATTTTACAAACTTTGTCTTTTCCGAAATTTTATTTCATATTCTTTCTCCCCTCGATGAGAGGATTCCATTGATAGGGTTTTCATCCCATTTATTCCAACCCATCGCTGAGTTTACCTCAAACGCGGGTAATTGAACCGGGCGAGGGGGCGGAGCTTCCTCTTTTTCTCTTTTCGCGAAGCCGACAGCGATCGAGGTCGGCGATGGCCTACTCGCCCCTCTCATTTCCAGTGTTGTACACTTAGTCGCGGGAGGCCTTCGTGAGCCCTATCTAAGCACAGGACTCCCCGGAGCTCAAAATGAAAAATGAAAAAGACGGGCATCAAATTCAAATCGAGCTCTTTCGATATGTGAAAAACCCGTGCAAATCGGACCAAAACTGAGAGAGCTAGGCTCGGCGCCGGACTCACATAATTACATACACACAGAAAAGGTGTTTTAGAATAATAAGATATAATATTTGTAGTTACTCTAGTTATTATATTCAATGCATTTCTATATATAGGTAATGATGTCACAGCGAGATTTGGACTGACAGTGATGAATAATGGACTCAAAAGTGTGCAAAAAAACTCATTTTAGAGAAGCATTGCCGTCAAAAGTGCGGAAGAATACAGACTAGAGGTTCAGCTGAAACCACTGAAAATGAAGCACAATTGTAGTTATTGTAGTTATTATAGTAAATGTAGGTTTTTGAGCATTAGCTGTTCCAGTTATTTCGATTATCGTAGTTTTACTAGAAGTTGAGCTTGTAGTTTATTGAAAACAACCACAAAAATACAGAATCAAAATTAAAAATGTTTTCTCTTCCTCGACTTTTGTCCATTTTTGCCTCCTTTCCAGTTCTTTCCACTGCTTTCTTTCGCATGGTCCTTCACATCTTCTTGTTCAGTCCTCTTTTTCTTTTCTTTAAGATCCTTCGCTGGTTTTGGTGGTAATGAGGGGGGTACAAAGAAGAATTCCCCGAGCTTAATCTAAAGAAAATTTTTTCCATATTTTCAAAATTTCCATGCTTACCAAAACGATTAAGAAAAGATTGCAAAAGATGACGGCTAGTGTCCACTGGTAGAAGTTTTGCCATTTTTCAGAACTGAATCCCATTCTTAGAAGAAGATTTCTGTAAAAAAATAATAGTTAAATATTTTTAAAAAATCGCAAAAAGAACCCAAAAGGTGAACAAAAAAGAGGAGAAAAACGTTGTCAATTCTCATGAATTCTAGTGGGCGTGTGAAAGAAAAATGTCAGAAGATCTTAGTTTGTCCGTGGATTGTACCCCAAAATATGAATCCAGAAGTTGGTCGAAAGGAATGATGTCAGAATGAATACTGCAAAACTGAAAAAAAATTTTCTCCGTGACCTGTACGAGAGGGCAAAACGAGGCCCAAAATATTTTCCCCAAAATGGAAGCCCTAATAAATACCAATGTGGATTTTTATTGCGTGAAAAAAGTTATACTGAAACTGACCCTTAATTCCCTAATTTCCACGTTTTCTCACTAATTTGAATAAGAAGAGAGCATTTCAATTATTCTGAGTTTTGATACAAGTCAAGAATGGAGAAGTTGCTCGTAATCTTCATCTTCGCCTCCTCTGTCATGGCTGAACCGTTCATCAAATCTTGTGGGAACTTCAGTCTGAGAACATCCTCATCACGTGATGAGGATGTGGATACTCGTAACAACATACGCAAGGGACTAATGAAAGCTGTTAACATTTCGAATATGTTCGAGTTGAAATACAATCCGAATTTGGAGGATGAGTTAAGAAAAATGAAGTCGTGTGATGACATTAATCATGGCCCGAATTTCCGTGTCGACCTCAAACCGGATGAAAAAGTGAAGACGTTTCTTCAAAAACTAGCTAAAGCTATGAAATTGAATATCCTTTACGTGGGAATGTTTCATACCAGCGCCATTGAGTATTTTCATCCTGGTCAAAGTTTTATCGCTTGGTGTGATCTGAATGTGAAATGCAAAGAGGAATACGTGGATGATAAGAACGAAAAGCAATCAATCGAGACGGACAAAATTCTTATTTACGGACCAATGTGAGTTTTTCCAAGTTTTCAAAATCTAATGTTAAGAATGTTCCAGGGGCACTTATTCTGAGTCGGATTTCAAGTTTGGAGAGCCTGGATCGGACTGTCCGAATGGAGTTGTGACTCCGCCCTGTGAATGGAGTTGCGAGCTGTGCGAAGGTCCTGAGGTCCCAGTGAAGACTACCACTCCAAGCAAGGAAATGTCCGCAGGAAACTCGATTGATGCTGATAGTGCTGCTCCATTTGCCAGTGTTGTTCTCATCTACTCTATTATTCTTCTTGTGAATATTGTGAATGTTTATTGAGAGAATAAGTCTGTGCTATATTTTCCATTACTGTTCATATAAATGAGGTAAGGGTGATGCGGATTGTGTTTTTCTGAACCTTTTTTGATATTTTCTTGAGCTCAGGTGCATAAAAATTATGGGATTTTGAATGAGGTGGAACCAGATACAAAAGATGATTGATTTTTCTAATCAGAATGAGACCTGTGAGACTAGGAATGATGTCAGAATTTCATTTCATTTCATTTCATTTATTGTCAGAATAAATACTGCAAAAATCTGAGTTAATTTTCAATTTAAAATTACACTTATGTGGATTTTTGTTGCGTGAAAAAAAGTTCAACTGAAACTGGCCCTTAATTCCCTAAATTCCACGTTTTCTCACTAGGGTCAATGAGAAGAGAGCATTTCAATCATTCTGAGTTTCGCTTCAAATCAAGAATGAAAAAGTTGCTCGCAATCCTCTTCTTCGCCGCCTCTGTTATGGCTGAACCGTTCATCAAGTCTTGTGAAGGCGACAACGGTCAAAACCACACAAATGAATTCTTATTTAACCACTGGCGGAAAGCAGTAATGGAAGAAATTGGGATTTCGAATATGTACGAGTTGAAATACGACTTCCGTCTGGAGGATGAAATAAGGAAGATGAAATCGTGTAAGGATATTGTTCATGGCCCAAATTATCGTGTCGAAACTTTTCACGACGAGAAGGCAATGGCGGTCCTGGGGAATGTGGCTAAAAAGTCCTCGTTCACTCAAATCAAAAATATGCCAGAGAAGTTTAACCCGCTTCAAACGTTTATTGCTTATTGTCGGCTCAATACAAATTGCGAAGGGGAGTATATGGATGAAAACAATCAGAAGGAAACATACAAGATTGAAACGATTTATCTTTTTGGACCAAAGTGAGTTTTTCGAAAGTTTTATTTCAAAGTCGGTCCACCATTACATAATGTTCTAGGACTACTTACGATGAATCGGATTTCAAGTATGGAAATCCTGGATCCGATTGTCCGAATGGAGTTGTGACTATGAGTAATGAAAGCTTTTTGTGTGAGCATACTTGTGGGTTGTGCAAAGGACCAGAGGTTCCAATCAGGACCACAACTATGATCCCAGCTAAGGAAGGTGCCGCAGAAAACTCGATTGATGATGATAGTGCTGCTCCATTTGTCAGTATTTTTCTCATTTACTCTATTATTCTTCTTGTGAATATTTTGAATGTTTATTGAGAGAATGAATCTGTGCAATAGAAATTGTATGGAGACTCTTCAGAATGAGGGACAATGCCTAAGAAATCCCGTGAGGAAAAAATCACCTTGGGGACCTTCCCTTAGAAATTAGGTAATAAATTCTCTACAGAAAATTAGGCTATAGAAAGTTAAGTATGCTTTTTCTTCTTCTGCTGCCCATTTTTTCCACCTCTCCAACTTTTTCCACTGCTTTCCTGCCCAATAGTGTCCCGCCCATCCTTCTTCTCCTTCGCCTTCTTCAACGGTTTTGGTGGCATTGGCGGTGCACCTTTGAAGTACACCTCCATGATTTTATTCTGCAAAAATGAATCCTAGAACAGAAACCCCCAAAATATCCTCACCACAGAGATAATTGAAATATTAAAGACCAAAAATCCCAGCGTCAACAAATAAAAATCTCTCCATAATTGGTAGCCACTGCTTGGTTGGAATTTTCCTGATAGATGGAATAAATTGGAGATGTTTTTGGAATAGATTTGCATTGAGAAGGCTTAACATCAAAGGAAAACCAGTGTTGCAAAAGTAAGATTTTTCCCAGGGTTGGTAAGGGGGTGTGGATATTTGGAGGGAGAATGTCACGAGGATTTGTGGTGGTTTGTACTTGATCTTGGAAATATATAGAGGTTGGTGAGGAAGGATTTTGAAATTTCAGAAAATATAAAAGCTTTTTTCAGTCGTTTTGAGTTTAAAATCCAGTGTTGTATCACCTAGGTAAGGTATTTTCCAGCTTTCCGTGAAAAATGTGGAAAAATGAAAAATTCAGAAAATGAAATTTTTTGCAAAACGAAAAAAACATCTAGTTTTCAGATATTTATTCAAAAATTGTTTCAGAAATGAAAATCATAATTAGATTATGCGGGAAAACTCAATGAGAATTCTTCCTTTGCCTTATCTTCCGCTTCCTGGTCAACACAGTCTCAGCATCAACTCGCTCTTGCTCCTCACGCTCTTCCCTGATCTCCCTCACTGTCTCCAGTGCATCCCACTCCATCTGTGCTCGAAACGTCTTTTGTTTTTTCAGGTCATTGAGGAGAAATGTCTGAAAAAAGACATTGCAAAACTGACGTCTCTGATAAATTTTCTAGCGGGTTACCTATCAAATATGACTCACCACTAGCTGAAAAACCATTACAAGACTGACCAGGTTCATCAAGAACACATCCGAAACTTCTAGCTTTCTGGAGAAAAAACCCATTTTTCTGGAAATTTGTTACTAGTTTTAGTAGCACAATGTCTGAATAAATAGAAGAATTTGGAAATGAAAAGTAGAAATAGAATGGCGAAATGGAAATGAAAGTCCAAACGCACTGCAAGAAGTCCAAAATGAGTTCCCAAAAATGTAGTATGTAGAAATATTCACACGAGTACTTGCGTAATAGGAAAAGAAATTTTGTGCTCTTGGAAAGAAAATCACGAGATGAAAAAAGAAAATTGTATTGGGGAGATACAAAACGAGAAACTGAGGCAAAATCCAAAAATAAGGATTTTCAATATTCTGACCAAACCAAAAAGCAAAAATCATGGTATATCGGATTCTAAGAGGGAGATTTATATTCTCCAAATGTGGTTCAGTACCAGACACGTAAAACTCACAAACCTCTCCAAATCTGACCGGGATCTGAAAATTCTGAAATTCTGCACTCCAGCTGATATCCAAGTAATAATCATGAGCATAAGCAGGCCAGTTTACAACCGCTCCAAATTTGAAGTTCATTGCGGCTACTGTAGTTATTGTAGTCACTAGTGTAGTTTTTCTAGTAATTGTATTTTTGCAAATACTGTTGATTCTGTAGTTTTTTGTAGTTGCTGTAGTTTTCGTAGTAACTTCAACCCCAGATTTTTGAAAAGCAAAACCCCAACGTCATAGAGTTTCGGTTTTAATTCGTGGTTGATCTGATTCAAAAAAATTGTTTGATCAGAAAAAAAACTACAAAAACCATCATTATTTTCATGACAAAACACTCATTGTGATACCTGGAAAAGGAAAATTTCTCATTCTGACTTGAGCCTTTTCAGAGCCTTATTTGATATTTTCTTGAGCTCAAGCTCATAAAAATTATGGGATTTTGAATTATGTGGAGTCAGAAAAAAAATATGTTCAGTCTATAAAAGTTATGCGATTTTGAATTCCGTGGAGCCAGAAACGAAAGATGCCCAGGCTCCTATTCGCGACAAGGCCTGTGAGGCTGGGAATGATGTCAAAAGGAATATGAATGAATAGAAAATATTACTGTTGATTTCGCATATAACCCGGTCATTTGGTAAACTTTGGATGTTGTTACTGTAACCCTAACCTTCGCCCTGAGGTAACCCGACCAATCGGCTATAATGTTACGGTCAGGGCACCAGAATCTGCTATATAAGGAACCAAGAATCTCTTAACTCAACTAAAAAATGTTTTCGCTTCACTTCTTGTCACTCCTCTTTTTCACCATTCTGCTCTCCAGTGGTATTTCTGCTCTTGAAGCACATTATGACACCACCAACTCACCACCGACCCCAAAATGTGGACTACCTCCTGCCGAGCTTGATGAACTGGTGAAGAAGCTCAATGATGAAAGGATAGAAGTAGCGGAGAAGGAACAAATTGCAAACATGCATGAGATCGTGAGTGATTTTCCGTGAAAACTAGAAAATGGACGGCTGAAACTTACAGAGATACGACCCTGAGCTCGAGAAACTGGCAGCATCCTGTGCTCGAGAGGGTGGTTCTGGGTGCAGTTCTGGTGGTACAAGTCGTGGCCATCCAACCCAAACAGGATTCGCTTTTTGTTATACAAAAACGAGTATCTACGTGACGCTTCCCGATAAAACTCATGAAGAGAAGATGATACCAACTCGTTTCTATGTATACGGTCCGAAGTGAGTCTTGTGAATTCCCCGAGTTCTATTTATTTTTTCTTTGTAGTATCACCAAGCCTGAAGATAAAAGCATAAAAGGCCCACCTGGATCCCAGTGCCCCAATGGAAAAACTGAAAGTGGATTGTGCAAAGCTTCGTGGCATGTAGACCCTCAACCACCTGTCAGTGCTCCAATGAATGTGGCTCAGCCGACTACAGAGGAACCAAACCACGGAGCAAAGGTGTCTTACTTGATTTCTTCATTTTTCTTGTTGATTCTACTCGTGTAAAACAAATCAATAAAATTTGACATTTCTGAAATTGAGTTTCACGTTTACTAACTGACTAGTGAGGTCAAGGAGGTCAAGGAGAAGAGAACATTTCAATGATTCTATCAATTTTTTCTGATACTGAACTCTTTTTTTTTGGCTCCACGTTTCTTCTCAATGATCAAGATCGAGATAATGTTTCAATTATTTTCAAAGCTGTTCCGAATCAAGAATGAAGGCTCTGACCGTTTTCTTCTTTGCCTCCTCCGTCATCGCCAAACCATTCATCAAATCTTGCGGTGAACTCAATAGTCCGATATTCAATCGTCAGGATCGAGTAGACGTTTTGAATCACTGGCGTTGAGGCATGATGAATGAAATTGGAATTTCGAATATGATGGAGTTGAAATACGATCCAAGTCTGGAGGATGAGATAAGGAAAATGAAGTCGTGTGATGACATTGTTCATGGCTCGAACTATCGTGTCGACAACAAAACTGATTTGCAATCGGAGAGGATTGTTCGAAACTTGGTTAAGAACCTGCCGGATCAGGGTCGGCTAAGTCCGCGAATTTTTTTGCCGACTGTCGCAGAGTATCTCAACCCAGCTCAAACTTTTGTGGCTTGGTGTCACCTCAATTGATAATAATGAAAAGCAAACATACGAGACGAACACAGTTGTGATTTTTGGACCAATGTTAGTTTTCCATACGCTTTGTTGGTAATCAAATAATGTTTTAGGGGCACCTATTCCGAGTCGGATTTTAAGATGGGAAAACCTGGATCAGACTGTCCAAATGGAGTTGTGCCGCCAGAGACACCAAACGGTGCATGTGAATCGAATTGTGGGCTGTGCATTGGACCAGAGGTTCCAGTGAAGACTACCACCGCAAGAACAATAATCCAAAGCAAGGAAGTTGCCGCAGGGAACTCGATTGATGCTGACAGTGCTGCTCCATTCGTCAATCTTGTTCTCATTTTTCTTTTCAGTCTTGTAATGCACTTTGTTTGAATATAATGAGAAAATAAATGTGTGCGATGAAAAAATTTACATGTTTTGTTGACTTCTTGCATTTATCAGTTTTCTGAACTCAAAACTGTAGATATCATTATTGAAGGTGATCGGACAGACACATCTAAGGCTGTATTCATGAACATTTTTACTAGGGAAAACTGTTTGGATCCAGGGTAAGTCGGTCCTCCTAAATTCTACCTAAACTTCCACGTTTTTATCCTTTCAAATGATTTTTTTAACTAAACTCTGTTTTTTTTGGCTCCACGTTTTTTCTCAACGATCAAGATAGAGATAAGGATTCAATTATTTCCAAAACTATTTGAAATCAAGAATGAAGGCTCTGACAGTTTTCTTCTTCGCCTCCTCTGTCATTGCTGAACCATTCATCAAATCTTGCGGTGAACTGAAAAGTCCAATATTCAATCGTCAAGATCGAGTAGACGTTTTGAATCACTGGCGTAGATTAATAATGAACGAAATTGGAGTTTCGAATATGATGGAGTTGAAATACGATCCAAGTCTGGAGGATGAGATAAGGAAAATGAAGTCGTGTGATGACATTATTCATGGCTCGAACTATCGTGTCGACGCAACTGATGAGGGATCGAAGAAGATTGTTCAAAACTTGGTTAAGAATCTGCCGGATCAGCATCGGCTAAGTCCGCGAAATTTTTTGCCGACTGTGGCAGAGTATCTCAACCCTGCTCAAACTTCTGTGGCTTGGTGTGATCTCAATGTGAAATGCAGCGGGAAATACGTGGATGATAATAATCACGAGACAAACACAGTTGTGATTTTTGGACCAAAGTGAGTTTTCCATACGCTTTGTTGGTAATAAAATATTATTCTAGGGGCACCTATTCCGAGTCAGATTTCAAGATGGGAGAACCTGGATCAGACTGTCCAAATGGAGTTGTGCCTCCAGAGAAACCAAACACTTGTGAATCGAGTTGTGGGCTGTGCAAAGCCTCAAGCAAGGAAGTCAGTGTTTTTCTCATCCTTTCCATCTGTCTTGTAATGAATTTTGTTTGAATATAGTGAGAAAATAAATCAGTTTTGTAGAAAATGTATATCTTTATTTTATTTCTCCAATACATCGAATCAAAAATGAGAGAAAGGAGATTCGTTTGATTCTAGTTTCCGATGTCCAAAATTTAGAAAAGCTTCATTTTTTAATCCTCTCACCAAGACATCTCGCATTCCAATGTCTAAATGGGAAGGTTGAGAATTTACTGCTCATAGTGGTGCAAACTATTAAACGCAAAAAAAATTTTGTGAAAAAAATAATACTAGTGAACTTCATTTTTTCGGTGTCACGTATTCTCACTGGGGTCAAAGCCAAAATAAAGTTTCTATCATTCTCAATCCTTCTCCGAGTCAAAAATGAAAATACTCGTAATCCTCTGCTTTGTCTCCTTCGTCGTCGCTGAACCGTTCATTCGCAAATGCGGTAATGGAAGTTCAGATCTGGATGCCATCAACTATTGGCGTCAGTTAGTGATGAAGGGAGCAAACGTTACGAATATGTACGAGTTGAAATACAATGTGAATCTGGAGAATGAGATAAGAAAGATGAAATCGTGTGACGATGTTGCTCATGGTTTGAACTTTCGTGTCAACGGAACCGATGCGAAGACGGCAAGAGCTGCTGTTTACAAAGTGATCAGAAAATGGGAGCATCGATATGTAACCGAGTGGATGGACAATGCCGAGTTTTTTCATCCAACCCAAACTTTCTACGCTTTGTGTTATCTCAATGAAGTTTGCAAATTTGAATACACTGATCAGAACAATCGGCGATATACTTACCGAGCCAGTGTCGTTGAGATTTTCGGGCAAAAGTAAGTTTTTAGGTACATGTTTATCGTGAAAAACTTTTTTGAAAATATTTCAGATCAACATTCCACGAGTCAGATTTTCTATATGGAGAACCCTCATCAAATTGTGAGAATGGAGTTGTTACTACAAACTGCACTACTATTAATACTTGTGGATTGTGCAAAGGACCGGAGGTTCCACCTAGGATTCCATTCACCGAAGTTTCTGACAGTGTTGCTCCATCTGCCAATGCTATTCTTATTCTTCCTATCATTTTTGTGGTGAATATTGTGAATGCATATTGAGAAAAATAAATATGTGCCATAGAAAGTTGACTTGTTTCTTTTATTTTGTATCAGTGTCCCGAAATCAGAAGCTCTAAATTAGGGCTTCCATCTTGGGGAAAATAATTTGGGCCCCGCCGCCCCCCGTTTCCCCGTCCAACCCTCGCCCGCCCGTTTCGCCCTCTCGTACAGGTAACGGAGAAAATTGAAGACATTCAACTTTTCACTGTTGAACTTCTCGTCAATTTTCGTGGAAATGAGTTTT
This sequence comes from Caenorhabditis brenneri, assembly GCA_000143925.2. Lineage (NCBI taxonomy): Eukaryota > Metazoa > Nematoda > Chromadorea > Rhabditida > Rhabditidae > Caenorhabditis > Caenorhabditis brenneri. The sequence goes on along the minus strand of GL379920.1, from coordinate 66,699 downwards.
CAAATACTTTTAATTTTTGCGTGGCACCTCAGAGGGCGAAACCGGGTAGGTCGAGGGGGGGGGGCGTGGGTAAAGGGCGGGCGGGGCGGGCGAAAATTCGCCCAAATTGAAGCCCTACTTGGGATATGTGTCCCTGATGAGTTTGAACCTAGGGTCAGACTTGAAGATCACCAAAATTTCCATCGACAGAGCTTGAGTCCTCGATCAACTCTTAAAATTCCACGTTTCAGCTTCTCTCAAACTTCTTTTGAAACTAAACTCTGTTTTTTTTTGGCTCCACGTTTCTTCTCAATGATCAAGATAGAGATAATGCTTCAATTATTACCAAGAATATTTCAAATAAATAATGAAGGCTCTGACAATTTTCTTCTTTGCCTCCTCCGTCATCGCTGTACCATTCATCAAATCTTGCGGTGAACTCAATATTCCAATATTCAAACCTCAAGATCGAGTAGACGTTTTCAATCACTGGCGTAGATTAATAATGAACGAAATTGGAGTTTCAAATATGATGGAGTTGAAATACGATCCGAATTTGGAGGATGAGATCAGAAAGATGAAGTCGTGTGAAGACATTATTCATGGCTCAAACTATCGTGTCTCAACTGATGAGGGATCGAAGAGGATTGTTCAAAACTTGGTTAAGAACCTGCCGGATGAGGGGCCGCGAGGTCCGCGAGAATTTCTTCCGGATGCCGCAGAGTATCTCAACCCAGCTCAAACTTTTGTGGCTTGGTGTGATCTTAATGTGAAATGCAGCCGGAAACACGTGGATGATAAAAATCAAAAGAAAATGTTTTCTCGAGATCAACACGAGACGGACACAGTTGTGATTTTCGGACCAAAGTGAGTTTTCCCTACGCTTTGTCGGTAATTGAATAATGTTCTAGGGGCACCTACTTCGAGTCGGATTTCAAGATGGGAAAACCTGGATCAAACTGTCCAAATGGTATTGTGCCTCCAAAGCCACCGAACGCTACATGTGAATCGAATTGTGGGCTGTGCAAAGGACCGGAGGTTCCACCTAGGATTCCATTCACCGAAATTTCTGACAGTGTTGCTCCATCTGTCAATGCTATTTTCATTCTCCCTATTCTTTTTATGGTGAATATTGTGAATGCATATTGAAAAAAAATAAATGTGTGCGATGGCAAAATTTACATGTTTTGTTGACTTCTTGTTTGTATCAGTTTCCTGAAATCAAAACTGAAAATATCATCATTGAAGGTGATCGGATAGACACATCTGAGGCTGTATTCATGAAAGCGACTCACGAGGAACGGGCAGGGATTGGGCAGATTTGGGGCAAGCTTGCTTTATTTTTTTGGACAAATGACTGGCAGGTTGCCAAAAGTAAATATGATTGAAAGTTCGTGTTTCTTACGTTTTCACAAAAGTAAACTAAATTATCTCATTTCCTATGCCATTTATTCTTATCATTTTTAAACAAAGCTGATCACAAAATTAATCCAGAAAATAAGAATTCCTCCGAGAATTGAGACCACCCTGTTATCTTCCGATCCTTTGCACAACATTGTAATAGGACCGACGGTTCCCTTCGAACAATCTGTTCCAGGTTCTCCATACTTGAAATCCGACTCATCATAGGTGCCCCTGAAAAATCAGTTACTCAGGCTTTTGCAAAACTTTGAGAAATTTTTTGAAAAAAAAACTCACTTTTGTCCAAAAGCTACAATACGTCTTATCTGCCAAGGGGTACTTTTATTCCTAACATCAACGAGGGTATCCCAGCATTTCTCATTGACATCACACCAAGCTATAGAAGTCTGAGTTGGGTGAAATTCCTCTGGCGACTCTAACCAAACACCTAGTAAATCGGGATTCTGTAAAAAGACTTTTGGGTTCTTCATGATATCGATTATCACTACAAATTACCTTTTTTGTAAACGCGAGCTGATCTTTTATTCGCTTCTCAATCACTTTGTGAATAACCTCCCTACCCTTCCAATCAACCATCATTTGGACGCGATAATTTGGACCATGAACAACATCCTTACACGATTTCATCTTCCTTATCTCTTCCTCCAGACCTTTGTCGTATTTCAACTCGTGCATGTTCGAGACTTGACAATCTTTCATGAATCGCCGTCGATATCCGTTGAAATGGTCAACCATTCTTTCAGGGTCATTTTTTCTCTTCGGGAATTCATAGTAGTGTTCGCCACAAGAATCGATGAACGGCTCAGAGATGACGCAGGAGGCAAAGAAGAAAATTGTCAGAGCCTTCATTTTTGATTCGAAACAGTTTTGGAAATACTTAAAACATTATCTCTATCTTGATCTTTGACAAGAAACGTGGAGCCAAAAAAAAGAGTTCAATATCTGAAAAAACCAGAAGGTTTCCGCCGCTTCGCGGCTTCAACTTTCTGGGTTCACGTGAATTTTGAGAAAACATTTTTCGTGAAAATTGTTTCAGTGAGTTTGAGCCCTATCTAAGCACAGCGCTTCCCGGAGCTCAAAATGAAAAATGAAAAACAGGGGCATCAAATTCAAATTCAGCTCTTTCGAAATGGGAAAACCCTGTGCAAATCCCCGCCCTAGCACAGGGCAGTAAACTTCTGAACGTAACTTTGTACCTCTATTAACAAAAGTTTACTTTTATTTAGTAAATAACAAGATATGCGTGCCAGGGTCCAAGAACTTCCTACCTGAATTCTGGAAGTCTGATCTAGTGGAAATTTCGAATTACCGTAAATCCTGTATTTGACGCACATGTGCGTTTATTTTTCAGATGGGTTGGGAGAGTGTGCGTATATTACAGGTGTGCTTCTAATACAGGGTGTGCTTCTATTTTTCGACCATTTTTTCTAGAAGAAGTTGTCTTCTCCGGTCGGTCCGTAATGAAAATTTCGGATGAATTTCATCGAATTGTTTTCCTAAACTACATCCGATAATATTCAACTTTCATTTAAAATTGTCGAAAACATCCATTTTCACCACTTTTTAATTAAAAAAAGCATAGTAAAACACCATTTCATCAAGAAAATCGCCTTTTCTGAAACTCCTCTGCAACCCCGGATCAATCTGACGACGTATAAAAGCACAAAAAGACACGTTTGAAACGGGGTGTGCGTTTATAGCAGGATGTGCGCTTATTACAGGTGTGCTTCTATTAAAGGGTGTGCGTATATTTTTCGTAGGGGGTCTGAGGGTGTGCGTCTATTACAGGTGTGCTTCTAATAAAGGTGTGCTTCAAATACAGGATTTACGGTATATATAGTAATTTCTGAGAGAACAAATTCAAGATGAATAGCTTTATCAATGCAAAGACAATGTTCAAAGCACCATATCTCGGTTGGTTTCAGAAATATCAAAAAGTGATCAACTAAGCAAATGCTCACTATAAAATTTAAAATGTTTCGTTAGTTAAACATTTTTCGATAGCTCTAACGACAACAATGTAAAAATCAAAAAATATAACAAGTGAACATCTTTCTTTCAGCTCTCACTTCGAGGCGTTTGTTATCGGGTCCTTTGAGAACGAATCTGGAAATGGCATCAATTTTTTTGCTGTATTTCTCTCTCCCTCTCCACTAACCCCTGGCCCTCTAGCTTCTCGAAATCCTTCACCACATCCGCAGGAACCGCCTTCGTTTCCAGCTCCAACTGCTCTAACTCCGAAAACTTCCCATCCTTCCAATGCTCCAAAAACGTCACCAACTCCTCTTTTGTATAATCCGCACCTTGAACAACAACAACTTTGCGGTTTGCATTCTTCAGAAGAACATCCAAAGTAAACCAGTGCCCGGAGCTGATTCTGATTCTTTCGCAGCGCATTTGCCCGTCGAATTTGAATTCTGGGCTTGTTTTTGCGTCGGCATCAAATACAAAAGTTGGGGTCAGGTTTTCCAAAAAGAATTTGTAATCCTCCTCGCAGATTTGCTCGACACATTCCACTACGGCAATTTGCACATTGTTAGAATTCACGTACTCCACAATTTTCCTGATGGCTTCTGAATGGTTTTGTTCTCCAGAAGCGTTACAAAACTGCATAAGCTTCAATCCCCGATTGAATTTGCTGTGGAAAAAATTTATCATTGAGCATAACCCGGCAGTTCTGTCCTCCCAAAACAAAATCAGTCGCACTGTTCTTCCAATTTCATCGAGGGTCACAGTTGGAACCAATTCGTTTCCAAACTTCATATTCTTTCTGACTCCATGGTCTCGGAGCTCGTCTATTGTGCCAAAATTTCCCAAGCCTACGGTGACATAATCCTCTCCATCACGTTCAATACGGAAAAGAAAGTACTGTTCAGACACATAGCAGGATAAGCGGACGTCTTGACTTCCAAATGAATTGCTGCGCTCAGCTTCACAAAGAAACAGTTCTAGTCTGGAAAATCAATAAATTGGAAAACTGAAAACGAGAAAAAATCTAAGCGACTAACTTATCAAAATCACTGAGTCTGGAAATTTCCTGTTCTGACAATTTGAAGAAAGAAACATCAGCCTTTCCGCCAGTCTTCAGCAATTGGTCGGCCTGTGCATTTTGAAGAGAGACACGGACTCTGGAAAAGAAAATTTGATGAAAATGGTTTGGTAGATCGATAAATGCGCTACCGGTTGCAGTACCAATTGCGCTATGTGTCCCCATCGACTTTTAGGTGCAAATGAAAAAAAACTCACGCATCAACATTGCTCATTTGAGCCACCACATTCTTAATCGATGGATAAGTGAGACCGAGGAAATCGAATGGCATTGCGTGGAATATGAAGGGAGTATTGATGTGGTAGTGAGGTGGCGCGACGCCCCGCGCGCAGAGAGAGAGTTGGAGACCGAGACAGGCAGAGTGATTCTTTTTTTCGTTAGCTGCGTTTGCATATACACCGCTGAACGTTGGTGTTGAGTATAAAAAGAGAGAAGACCTTATGGAGAAGTGGCTCTCGGTGACAGATTGTGCCTGGCAGTGACCAAACCGAGCACGAGGAAGGTGATTCAAATGGGAACGAGCTAAGGACTAAATGGCCACCTACGTTTTATTCAACGCGATGATAATTTTAAGACATAAGAAAAACAGACTTTTCGAAATCATGATGTTTATTTAAATTCAATTCAGGAAATTAAAATTCAATTCAGGAAAGAAAAAAACAGTAGAAGTGGGGTGTGAATAATAAGGAAAACGGACAGGAAAAGAAAACGATAAAACTTATTGGAAGTATCAATCCGGATGGGAGCTGCATCAAGCTGAAACTGCTAGTTGCCATGAATCGACATGAAGTAACCTTTGCGATCTTCCGTATACACACAACCATGACATCCACCAAGCCCCTTTATTTTAATGGAATAGCTCCGCTCGCTTTCGCACTGTATACATCTGTAAACATTACATTTTCTAATTGAAAATCACAATCGGAAAATGACTGACCTTCCTTCCCATCTTTCATAACCTTCGATGACATATAATGGGGATTCTTTTGTGCCCAACGTCAACTCCTTCAATTTTGGAAGTTTTCCTGCTTTCCATTCTTCTAGAAAAGTTCTCAACTCATCCTTTGTATAATTTCCATAAACATGAATTTCTTGACTTTCGACACTCTCCAATACATTCTGGATAGTGAACCAACGAGCATTCATGATGTCTATGATTTTGGAGCGAATCGTTCCATTAAATTTGAAGTTTTGGCTCAATGTCAAGCCAGAAACAAAATAGTCTGTAGCCGAAACGTTTTCCAATACGAATTTGAAATCATCTTCAGAAATTGGTGGAGAACAGCCTACTAGTACATTTTTTACAACTGTTTGAGTGGAGTTTATATGGGTGACAATGGTTCTAATGGCTCTTGAACGATTTGTTGCAAAATTCAACTGTTCGATTGATAGATTGAAATTGTTTTTGAAATAATCCATAAATACGATCATCCCATATGTATCAGTGTTCCAAAAAGTGTGGATCTCCTCTACTCCATCGTTTTCTCCGGTGGTTACAACAGGAACGAAAGAGTCTCCAATCTTTAGATTTCTTCTGGCTCCCTCGAACCTTTCAATGTTCTCAAGGGCCTCAAAATGTATTGAAACAGTGAAATGTTTGCAGCTGATTGAGATATCCAGGCCATTGCTCACAGAGCAACGAAGTTTGAAATGCCACTCCGGAAGCTTTCCTTGTCTTCTGCTTTCTAGTAGAAGTAATTCAAGTCTGAAGAAGAAGAGAAAATATAAACATTGAAATTGTTCGATGCAAAAAACATACATTACGAAGACACGAAAACGTCTTATCTCGGAATCTGACAAATTGAAAAATGATACATTTTTCTTTCCGCATACTTTCAGAAACCAATCGGCTCGTTTGCTCAATAAGAAAACGACTACTCTGCAATTAAAAAATCTGGAAAACTGAAAAAAAAACAGAAACTCACAATTCAACATCATTAAAGTGATCCACCAGAACTTTCAATGCAACGACGGGAAGCCTGAGAATAGGAACACCCATAGCGAAGAAACCGATCGATCGGGCGAATAGAAGGGTCCACTGTGAACAAAGAATGAATGAGTGTATTTCTTATAGTGGCGAGTAGTGTATGGGGAGGACAGGTGACCTATAGAAGGGCCGGGCAGATGGTATCACTCTTCTTCACCAAAAAAAAAGAACTGCCTGGTCCTAAGCTCTATTGTGAACAAGAGATGGACGAGAGTAATCCTCAGAGTGGCAAGTAATGAATGGCGAGGATAGATAACATCTCGAAGGGCCGGGCAGCTAGTGCCACCTTTAATGGACTGTCTGGTCCTTTGTCCCAGGCTACAGGGTAGCCAGTCAAATTTTAATTTTTTTTATATGTAAAATGATTTAACAGTATATTGAACACAATTAAAAGGCATGATGGTATAAAATGATCGAAAAAAAAAATATTCAGAAACGTATTATGAAAAACAACTGTTACATAAAAATTGTGGGCATGCACGGATAAATGATAGCTGAAATATACTATCGTTTCCATTTATTACAACAATCTACTGTTGTAAAATCGCATGCGGAAGAATCCTTGCCCGCTTTCATCGGGATAAACAGTGCCATAAGAATTACCATTGCCTCTAAATGCTTCCACACGACGTCCCGAATTATTGTCGCATCTGGAAGTATTCATTCTCGAAGTTAAAACTGGATATAACGACTTACTTATCCCGCCGTTTGAATAAATCTCTTGTCACATCCTTGTAAGACACGTTTGTTGCCAAATTCACTTCTTTTAGTAACGGAAATCTGCCGGATCTCCATTCTCTCAGAAACCTTCTCAACTCGTTTTTTTCAAAATTTGGTCCGCGCACGGAAATCTTTTCATTTTCGGTACTTCTCAAAAGATTCTGAAGAGTAAACCAATGGCCATTTCGGATTTCTATACTTTTTGCGCGAATCGATCCGTCAAAATTGAAATCTCGGAACAATTCCAAATAAGAAGAGAACTTTTCTACAGCAGAGACGTTTCTCAAAATGAATTCGAAATCGTCATCCCTCAATCGTGGATTACGTTCTACCAGTACATTTCTCACAACTGTCTGAGTAGTGTTTATATGAGTGACAATGGTTCTAATGGCTCTTAAACGATCTCTTGCGAAATTCAACTGCTCAATTGGTAGGTTCAAATTGTTTTTGAAATAATCCATGAAAACAATCATTCCATCTGCTTTAGTATTCCAAAAAGTTCGGATTTTTTCGACTCCATCGTTTTCTCTGATGGTTACAACAGGAACAACCAATTCTCCAATCTTCAGATTCCTTCTTCTTCTCCCGAACCATTGAAAATTCTCAAGAGCCTCAAAATGTATTGGGACAATAAAATTTTCGCAGCTGATTGAGATGTGTAGGTCAAAGCCAATAGAACAAAAAAGTTCAAAATTCCACTCTGGAAGTACTCCTTGTCTTTTGTTTTCTTGTAGAAATAATTCGAGTCTGAATAAGAAGGAAACATGAAAAAAACCCCATGACTAAAACTCACATTGTGATTTTACTAAGATATCTAATCTCCGAACCTTCCAAATCGAAAAATGAAACGTTTTTCTTTCCGCAGGCCTTTAAGAACCAATCAGCTCGTTTGCTCAATTGTGATACGGTTACTCTGTAAATATTGATTGTTAAGAATTGTTCAAATACTTGGAAAAAAACTTACAATTCAACATTATTCAGGTAATCCAACAGAACTTTCAATGCGACAACAGGAAGCCTGAGAATTGGAAGACCCATTGCGAGAAAACCGATTGATAGGGCAAAAAGACTGGTCCTTTGTGAACAAGGAATGAATGAGTGTATTCGTCAGAGTAGCAAGTAGTCTATCCGATAAGATCTCAAAGGGCCGGGCAGGTGGGGTCACCTGTCTTCACCAAAAAAAAAGGACTGCCTGGTCCTATGCTCTATTGTGAACAAGAGATGAATGAGAGTGATTCTCAGAGTGACACGTAATGAATGAAGAGGATAGATGAGATCTCGAAGGAAATAAGGACCGTCTATTCCTAAATCCTGTTCTACAATGAATTTAGCCGGTCAGTCCAATGAATTTTGTGAAAACTGATTTATTGGATTTGATAAAAACGAGGAATCAAAAGCATCTATCGGATGAAGAAAAGTTATATCACTTTGAAAATTGATTTAAACAAAATTAAAGGGTATGATGAATAAATATTTAAAAAATGTATGGAAAATTTGTTGACACTGTAGGAATAACAAAGAAACGGACACAAAAAGTACAAAAATTATAACAAGGCGCACTCAGTATGGGAGTGCTGCTACTAGTGACCAGGAATTGATATGTGGTAGCCATCCCAATCATTTGCAATTATCAGTGATAGCAACTCCTTGTCACTCTAACCACTAATTTAGTCGTTATGTACACTCATGCGAAAGTATCCGCTATAGTTTTCATCAGGATCTACAATTCCATAGTTTTATGAAGATCTCAACATTTATCACAACATTTGAAACATTTTGATGTATTTTATCAGTTGAAAATTTTTGAAATAATCCAAGACAATTGAGATATGCTCTTCTGAGCAAGTGAAAATGGGGGTCCTTCTAAAATAGGTTTCAAATACTCATCAAGAGGTAAAATGTCATAAGAATTAGGAAATTAGAAGTTAATGAAAGTGTGGTGGAATTGAAAACATAGAATAGCGCCTGATGTGCTTCAAGACATAGATGTAACATAAATTTAACCAAAAAGGTGGAACAAAGTTGCAAATGTTGGAGCAGTATGAGAAAATAAGAATTGTTAGACAAAAAGAGAAAACAAAAAATTATATGAAAAAAAAAAGAAATCAGGATTGGAGCTGTAACTATAATCGCTAGTTCTGGTCGTCATGAAACTCCATATGGAAGTGGGGTACATCGAGAAGATTCATGGGGACACAACCATAGGAATTACCGTGTCCTTTAATTTTGACAACATTGATTTGCCAGCCACATTCTCTACATTCTCTGCAATTACTGGATTTCCTACTTGAAGAAAAAAAATGACTGACCTTCCTTCCCATCTCTCAAAACCTACTATAACATCCCGAGCAGACACTTTCGTATTCAACGTCACTCTTTTCAATTTTGGAAGTTTTCCTGCTTTCCATTCTTCCAGAAACAATCTCAACTCTTCCTTCGTATAATCTGATCCTCTCACATCAATCACTTCACTTTCAGTACTCGCTATAAGACTCTGGATCGTAAACCAATCGCCGAGCCGGATTTTAATTTCTTTGGCGTGAATCGCTTTGCAATATTTGAAATTCTGGCTCAAATTCAAATGAGAAAAAAAAGTTTCTGTGGCCGAGACGTTTTCGACAATTAATTCGAAGTCATTTTCAGAAAGTGATGGATAAACTTGAACGTTATTCACAACCATTTGATTGGATTTTATATGGTTGACAATTTGTCTTATGCCATTCGTACTTCCTGAGAACTTCAGTTCATCAATTGATAAGTTGAAATTGTTGTTGAAGTAATTGAGAAATTGGATAAATCCATCTGTCTTGTTTTTCCGAAGGATGTGGATTTTGTTCTGGAGAATCTCAACACGAGCAAGCCACTTTCCAATTTTCAGATTCTTTCTGGCTCCCATGAATCCCCACATATCACAGTCTCTAAAAGTCTTGAAATATATTGGGATAGTGAATTTTCTGCATTTGATTGAGATAGATAAGTCATTGCTTACATAGCAACAAAGCTTGAACCCCAAATACGGAAGCTTTCCTTTCCTTCTGCTTTCTAGTAGAAGTAATTCGAGTCTGAATGAAAATGAGACTTGAAAAATTGGATTTTGACAGGAAAAAACATACTTATCAAAATCACAGAGATATTGTATCTCGGTATCTGAGAACTTGAAAAATGAGACATTTTTCTTTCCGCAGGCTTTCAGGAACCAATTTGCTCGTTTACTCAATGAAGATACTTTAACTCTGCAATTTTTGAATTTGTAAAAAATTGTTTAAGAACTCGAAAAACTGAAACTCACAGTTCAACATTATTGAATTGATCCAAAACAACTTTCAAAGCAACGACGGGAAGCCGGAGGATCGGGAAACCCATTGCGAGAAGAAAGATCAATAGAGCGAATAGAAGGGTTTACTGTGAATAGGGAATAAAGGAGTGTATTCGTCAAAGTGGCTAGTAGTGTATGGAGAGAATAGACGAGATCTCAAAGGGCCGGGCAGGTGGGGTCACCTGTCTTCAGCAAAAAGAAAGGACTGCCTGGTCCTATTCTCTATTGTTAACAAGAGATGGACGTAGTCCTCAGAGTGGCACGTAATGAATTAAGAGGATAGAAAAAATAAAATCTCGAAGGAATTAAGGCCTGTTCATTCCTAAACCCTATTCTACAGTGCAGTTAGTCAGTCCAATGGGAAATGAATTTTGTGAAAACTGATTTATTGGACTGGATAAAAACGAAGAATCAAAAGTAATCTATCGGATGGAGAAAATTTATATCAACTTGAATATTGATTCAAACAAAATTAAAGAGTATCATTCTTATATATATAAAATGAAGTGAGGGTTGTGTGTAAATAAATATATATATTTGTCATTCTCGGTATCAAAAGGTTGACGGATTCAGAAAAGTACCGTGACCTTTTCCTGAATAGTGAGCGGCGAAGCCGCGGACATCATTTTTTTAAAGTGAGCCGCGAAGCGGCGAACAAAACAAGACTGAAGCGCCGAAGGCGCGGAAGGCGCGGAAAGCGCCGAAGGCGCGGCAGTCTTGTGATGAATAAATATTGAACAATAGATGTAAAATGTGTTGATACTGTAGGAATAACAAAGAAACTGACCGAAAAAGAAAAGAACAAAAATTATATAAAGGCGCAATCAGGATGGGAGTGCTGCTAACTAGAATTAACATGTGGCAACCATCGCAATTATCTTTGATAGGAATTACTTGTCACTCGTAACCTCAAATCTAGTCATTATGTACTTCCATGCAAAAATATCCTTTAGCATGGTACACAACGCCATAAGAATTACCGCGTCCTTTAATTGCTTCCACCCGATTCCTCCAGGTATCGACACATCTGGAAGTATTGATTTGTGGAGTTGAAACAAGCTAAAATAACATACTTATCTCTTCGTTCCTTAAAACCATCAGTTACATCCACGTAACGAGACTGTGTTGCCACATTCACTTTTTTCAGTTTTGGAAATTCGCCTCGTTTCCATTTTTCTAAAAACGTTCTGAACTCCAATCTTCTAAAATTTGATCCGCGCACATAAATCTCTTCATTTTCCGTACATCTTAAAAGATTCGGCAGTGTGAACCAATGGCCATTCTCGATGTTTACGTTTTTGGCACGAATTCTTCCGTAATATTTGAAAATCCTCAAATCCAAACGAGTAGAAAAACTTTCTGTAGCCGAGATTTTTGCCAAAACAAATCCGAAGTCATCTTGTGAGAGTGGTGGAATATTTTCTACCCGTACATTTTTTACAAGTGCTTGCGTGGAATTCAAATGGTCGATGACTGCTCTTATGGCTCTTGAATCGTTTCCGGCCAGCTTCAACTCTTCGATTGATAAGTTGAAATTATTTTTGAAATAATCCATAAATACGATCATCCCATATGTATTAATGTTCGAAAAAATGTGGATCTCCTCTACTCCATCGGCTTGTCTGATGACCACAACAGGGACAAAAGAGTCTCCAATCTTCAGGTTTCTTCTGATTCTCCCGAAGCTTGCGATATCTTTAAGATATTCGAAGAATATTGGAACAGTGAAATTTCTGCAGCTGATTGAGATTTCTAGCTCAAATCTCACAGTGCAACGAAGTTCAAAACTCCACACCGGAAGCTCTTTTTGCCTTCTGATTTCTAGCAAAAATAATTCGATTCTGAATAAGAAGGAAGCATGAAACATTGAAAGTGTTCGATGCAAAAAACATACATTACGAAGTTACAAAGACGTCTTATCTCGGAATCTGACAAATTGAAAAATGAGACGTTTTTCTTTCCGCATATTTTCAGAAAAAAATCAGCTCGTTTGCTCAATGAGCTTACGATTACTCTGCAATTAAAAAATATGAAGAACTGAAAAAAAAACAGAAACTCACAGTTCAACATCATTAAAGTGATCCACCAGAACTTTCAATGCAACGACGGGAAGCCTGAGAATAGGAACACCCATTGCAAGGAAACAGATCAATAGAGCGAGTAGACGGATCCACTGTGAACAAGGAATGAATGAGTGTATTCTTCAGAGTAGCAAGTAGGGAGTGGAGAGGAGAGGTGATCTCTAGAAGGGCCGGGCAGGTGGTGTCAGCCCTCTTCACCAGAAAAAAAGAACTGCCTGGTCCTATGCTCTACACTGAACAAGAGACGGGCGAGAATAATCCTCAGAGTGGCAAGTAATGAATGGCGAGGATAGATAACATCTCGAAGGGCCGGGCAGCTGGTGCCACCTTTAATGGACTGTCTGGTCCAGAGTTGTACGGAATTCCGTATTCCGGATTCCGCGTTCCGTATTCCGCGGTTTTTTTCCATTCCGTTTCCGGATTCCGCATTCCGGAAATTTGAAATCTATTCCGAATTCCGTATTCCGCGTTCCGGAAAATCAAAAATCATTCCGTATTCCGCGTACCGCATTCCGAATTTTCGGAACTGATTCCGTTACAACAAAAATTTCATAATTTTGAAAAATTGAGTTTAGAGTCAACTTTTTGAGTTTCTAGAATGCTCTTAATAGCTGAAAAATTCCGCGTTCCGGGCTCCGTATTCCGCATCCCACTGTTTTTTTCCATTCCGATTCCAAATTCCGGATTCCGGGATTTTCAAAACTATTCCGGATTCCGGATTCTGCGTTCCGCGTTTTTGAAATCTATTCCGCATTCCGGATTCCGCGTTCCGGAAATTTCAAACCCATTCCGCGTTCCGCATTCCGCATTCCGAATTTTAGATTTTGCCATTCCGTACAACTCTGGTCTGGTCCTTTGTCCTAGGCTACAGGTTAGCGCCAGTTGAATTGGAAGCTTGTTTTATATGTAAAATGATTTATAGAAAACAAAAAAACGACAAAAAGTGAAAAAGTGAGAGTGGTTATCGGATGACATCAAAAGATCATTGGAATTGAGTATTAAGGGTACATGAGAGATTTATGAAGTTGAAAACATAGAAAAGAGACTGATGTGCTTGAAAGCCCAGACATAACATGAATTCAATTTAGGAAAACGATTAATGAAAAAAATCGTGATGATGAATTGTTTTGTGTAACCTTACTGCAGAAGAGTGAATGCCAAGAGAGGGAGTCGGCTGAAATGAGGGAAATATCGACCTTGAAGCCTATTTAGCGTTAAAGAGGGATGTAACTCGGCAAAAGGCCTCTGGGGTGTTTTGAACTATTTGTCATGCATCACAAAGTGGAATCCTTCGCCTGGATTCGTTTGCACACAACAATGGGAGCCTCCGTGACCTTTAATTGTGACAATAGTATTGTAGGGGTGGCATTTTCCACATCTGAAAATATTACATTATCTATTCACAATAATGTATTGGGTATTGAGAAAATGGACAATGTGCGCCTCCTTGCTAGCCGGCGCGACCCTCCTCATTCTGTGTGCTATTTCGCTTTCTCTGCCCCTCAGCTGACGTCAGAGAAAGAGAAACAGCACACATAAGGAGGAGGGCCACGCCGGCTGGCAATGGGGCGCACATTGCCCATTTTCTCAACACCGAATAGAACAATAATGATTGAAAAAATACTCACATTCCTTCCCTCGTCTCAAAACCTTCTGTGACATCCCAGAGAGACGCTATTGTTCCCAACTTCAGCTTTTTTAATTTAGGATACTTCCCAGCTTTCCATTCACTCAGAAATCTTCTATATTCTTCCTTCGTATAATTTGATCCTTTCACAAGAATCGATTCACTCTCATTACACATTGAAAGATTCTGGAGTGAGAACCAGTGACCATTCTGGATTTCGATGTTTTTTGCGAGAATTTTTCCATCAAATTCAAATTTTGCGCCGGGTTTCATACGAGACGAAAAACGTTCTGTAGCCGGGACGCTTCTCAAAATGAGTTTGAAGTCATCGTCCGGAATTCGTGGAAAAGAACGTACTTGTACCGTTCTTACAACAATCTGATTGGAATTTATGTGATTGCAGACGGTTCTTATGGCTTCCGTATCTTCGCTTGCAAACTTCAGCTCTTCAAGTGGCAAGTTGAAAGTTTTCATGAAATAATCCATAACTTCCATCATCCCATCTATTCCTCTACTCCAAAACGTCCGTATCTTATCTCTTCCGTCGTTTTCTTTAGTGATCACAACAGGAACCGAAGATTCTCCAAACTTCAAACTTCTTCTGTCACCATCAAATTGTTCAATGTTTTCAATGGTGTCAAAGTAGATTGGTACAGATGATGTACAGTAATAATTGTTGCAGATGATTGAAAAATAATTTTCGTCGATCAAAACGCAACAAACTTTTAAATTCCAATCCGGTGGGACTCCTTGTCTTCTGCTTTCCAGTAGTATCAGTGCGAGTCTGAAAAAGAAGGAAATTTTCAATTATTTAGGTAACAGAACATACTTATCGAAGTCACAGAGATCTCTTATGTCGGATCCTTGCATATCAAAAAATGGAACGGGTTTCTTCCCGCAGGTCTTCAAGACCCAATCTGCTCGTTTGCTCACTAATGATACGGTCACTCTGAAATTTTTTAATTTTAATTTTATGTTTGAAACATTTGAAAATCTGAAACTTACAGCTCAACATAATTGAAGTGATCCACGAGAACTTTCAATGCCAAATAGGGGAGTCTGAGAATAGGAAGTCCCATTACGAAGAGAAAAAGTCGATAGGGCGAATAGAGGGGGTTCACTGACAAGGAAGTACTGCGAAATGATATACTCAAATCCAAATGATTATGGGGGCAAAAATTCGACCACCCCTGGGTTAGAAAAAGTGCAAAAGGAAATTTTGCGGAAAACGCCCTTCCCCAAGTTATGACGGTCTGAAGGTACCAAATTTCCGAAAAATTGAGGTTTTCGTCAAAAATTCGTAATTTGCTTCAAAATTGATCAATTTGGACAGTCAAAAAAACAAATTGTAGCATTTTTGATGAACTTTTCAAAAAAATTTAGTTTCTGTAGATAGGTGTAAAAGTGCTCATTTTTCGAGAACGGCCGCAATGAGCACTTTTTGAAACTTTCCTCTGGGTGATCGAAAAAATTTGAAAAAATTCGTGAAAATAGCTCTTAACAAGGGAAGTACTATTAAAAAGTGGTTGGGAATTTTCTCAAATTTTATGGGCTGATAGATACCCATGTTGGAAGTCACGTCCAAAAAATTTAGCCTCTTTTCTTCAGAAATGAACTCAAAAATTGGATTTTGGTGCTGTTTCCAGTACATTTATCTCCAAAAACAGCAAAAATTGAGGTCTTATCGAGCTTATTATATGCTCAAAACCCAATGTTGGGTTTTTCTGACTTTAATATACATTTTGGTAAGGGTTTGGAAAAAAAAAATTTTCGAAAAAATTTTTCAAAAATTTTCGCACCTAAGGACCCACCCTTATGGTGTGGTCGAAAACTCGAAATTTTCGAATTTTTTCAGAACTTCCTGAAAGTTTTAGGACATGTTCAATCGCATAAAAATGGGATTCCTGCCAATTTTCTCGTTCCCAAAACCATTTTCAAGAGAGATATACCGATTTTTTCGAAAGTCTGATTTTTATTACATCTGCGAATTTTTCGAAAAAGGGTCCGAAATCGGTAAAATGGACTGGAATCGGGCTTAGAATGATACTAACACCAAATTGAGGTCCCCGGAACCGCGAATTTCCGAGAATATGAAAATTTTATAAATTTGTCTGAAAATTTTCAGCCAAAAATATGAAAAAATTTTCATCAAAAGAAAAGAGGCTGAAAATTTTTTTGGGAACTCAGGCATATTAAAAGAGCATTTGTGCAAATTTTTAGCCAATTCCCAACCACTTTTTAAAAATACTTCCCTTGTAAGTTGCTCTAATTGATCGAGCAATAAAATCTGGAAAAAAAATTTTTTTCATCGAGAAAAAAATTCACCATTTTAAGAAGCACTATCTGTAAGAGAGAGACTTTTAGTGCTAGGACATGGCACAGTTGCAAAAAGTTGTTTGGATCCGGATGATTTTTGGATCATATATGCACCCATATGAGTGATTTATAATAAACATGTTACTAGACCCCTATGACGTCATCGTCTGGAACCATGGCTGAAAATATGATTTTCAGTTCAAAAATTCAAAAAATTTTCATTTTTGAGATATCGTTTCCAAACTTTGGGGGGTTGATATTGGACCCTTAGGGCATCTCCAATAAATTTTTGAGCCATCTACGAACTCGGGAAGTACCTCAAATAATTTTGAAATAAGGGTTTTTTCAATTTTTCTCGAAAATTTTGAATATAGGTAGAGGAATTTTATTTGATTTTCGGATTTCCCATTAAATTTGCTACAAAAAAGTCTCTTGGACCATACCCGAAATAGGCGCCCATTTTGAGATATATCGGTTTTTTCGAAAAACACCAAAGGGTCCCTCCTTATGAACATTTTTTTTTCGAAAAAAATCGAAATTTTATTTTGGGCTATAATTTTCAGAAAATGATGCTATGATCATAACTAACTCAATCCCAAAAGATGAGCTCATATAATCAAGTTTGAGCAGAGTTACAGTAACCGGGTGAAATGAGCCTACGTTTCACCCTCTTCCGTTCTTCTTCTTTTTGAAAAAACCGCCATATCTCAAGATGGGCGCCTATTTCGGATACGGTCCAAGAGACTTTTTTGCAGCAAATTTTATGGGTAATCAGAAAATCAAATAAAATTTTACTACCTCTATTAAAAATTTTTGAGAAAAATTGAAAAAACCCACATCTATTGGAAGATGGCAAAGCGAATAATCATTTTCACCACTTATCTAATATAGAGGTAGTGAAATTTTATTTGATTTTCTGATTACCCATAAAATTTGCTGCAAAAAAGTCTCTTGGACCGTATCCGAAATAGGCGCCCATCTTGAGATATGGCGGTTTTTTCAAAAAGAAGAAGAACGGAAGAGGGTGAAACGTAGGCTCATTTCACCCGGTTACTGTAACTCTGCTGAAACTTGATTATATGAGCTCATCTTTTGGGATTGAGTTAGTTATGATCATAGCATCATTTTCTGAAAGTTTTAGCCCAAAATAAAATTTCGATTTTTTTCGAAAAAAAAATGTTCATAAGGGGGGACCCTTTGGTGTTTTTCGAAAAAACCGATATATCTCAAAATGGGCGCCTATTTCGGGTATGGTCTAAGAGACTTTTTTGTAGCAAATTTAATGGGAAATCCGAAAATCAAATAAAATTCCTCTACCTATATTCAAAATTTTCGAGAAAAATTGAAAAAACCCTTATTTCAAAATTATTTGAGGTACTTCCCGAGTTCGTAGATGGCTCAAAAATTTATTGGAGATGCCCTAAGGGTCCAATATCAACCCCCCAAAGTTTGGAGACCATATCTCAAAAATGAAAATTTTTTGAATTTTTGAGCTGAAAATCATATTTTCAGCCATGGTTCCAGACGATGACGTCATAGGGGTCTAGTAACATGTTTATTATAAATCACTCATATGGGTGCATATATGATCCAAAAATCATCCGGATCCAAACAACTTTTTGCAACTGTGCCAATGGAAAGTCTCTCCTTACAGATAGCGCCTCTTAACGTATAGGGATACGTGCTCAAGCCAAAATCTGAAAATTTGGAAGTTGTGAGATCTTGTTCTGAAACAATTTACGGTGCTCAATAGTCTACAAAAAACAAAGAAAAAATTATTTTGAAGACTTCACAACTTCATAAGACTGACAAGCCTGATTTTCAACGTATCCCTATACGTGGAAGTGGTGAATTTTTTCTGGAAAATTTTTTTCTCGATGAAAAAAATTTTTTTTCCAGATGTTATTGCTCGATCAATTAGAGCAACTTAAGAGCTATTTTCACGAATTTTTTCAAATTTTTTCGATCACCCAGAGGAAAGTTTCAAAAAGTGCTCATTGCGGCCGTTCTCGAAAAATGAGCACTTTTACACCTATCTACAGAAACTAAATTTTTTTGAAAAGTTCATCAAAAATGCTACAATTTGTTTTTTTGACTGTCCAAATTGATCAATTTTGAAGCAAGTTACGAATTTTTGACGAAAACCTCAATTTTTCGGAAATTTGGTACCTTCAGACCGTCATAACTTGGGGAAAGGCGTTTTCCGCAAAATTTCCTTTTGCACTTTTTCTAACCCAGGGGTGGTCGAATTTTTGCCCCCATAACCATTTGGATTTGAGTATATCATTTCGCAGTACTTCCTTGTGAATGAAATGAATGGAATGAGAATAGAATGAGTGTATTCCTCAGAGTGGTAAACAGGGAATGGAGAGGGAGGGAGACGTCTCGAAGGGGGTGAGAGGCACTGAGTGTAACCCAGAGACTACGGGCATCTGTCATTACTGTTAAAGTGACAGGTGATAAAAGAACCCCATTAGGAGTACTCGGCACACAATACGTCATTACTTGCGAGAGCCGGGCAGGTGGTGTCACTACCATTCACCAGTAAGAGGACTTTATGGTCCTATAACTTGGGGCTACAGTCTTGTCTGCGCCTCTTATCCCTTCTATCCCTCTCTTCAGTACGACCATAACTCCCCGTCACGTTAGATTCTACCACGGGACAGTCGACCGGCCTTCCTCCCACAGGAAAAAAGCAGTGGAGAAAATAGTGTGTCCGCCCTGGAGAACAGAGAACACTGCTCTGCATCTTTTTTTTTCTACATGTCTGTCAGTAACCTTGAGCCTGGCTGCTTGTCTCCACCCAACACCAAGCGACACTCGGCTTCCCTAGACAGAATGAGATGCCCCCAGCTGTCCGACCCAATTAGAAAATAGTGTGTTCAATCGAGAGAACGTTGAACTTTCTCTTTTTCTCTCCTCCCTCCAGCCTCAACTAACTATTTCTGCAGATAGTTCGCCTTTGGAAAGTCCCCACCACCACCACTTCCAATCATTCGTCTCTTGTATACCCCTTACTTCTGTCTCCCACTCTACTTGAAGAGCAACAATGCCACTCGTTTTCCTGGAATTTCCTTATCCAGCATTGAAGAATCTCGTCGGTCAGATGACTAAAACGGACTTGTAAGTTATATTTTTCAGTTTTTTTCGGTGAAAACTGAAATTTTCAGACTTCGCGTCTCCCTCCAAAACGAAAAAGCCAGGAATGCATTGAAGGAGTTTGGGAAAGAAGTATCGTATTTTGATCTGGATCTAAACGAAACTCGGCGGTTGAACTACTGGGATAGGTAAGTGTTTGATAAATAAAAAAAAGTTTTTTTTTCAAAATAAATTCCCTTACAGGTGTGAACTATTCCTGTTAGAAATCGCTAGAAATGGAATGCCTCCGGAATTTCCTCTTGGCCTTGCTGCAGCAATATCTGATAAGCATCAAATCCGCATCATAGGCGAATGTTATTATCCCTACATGCATATCGATTCAATCACAAAAATCGATAGTTATGACGGAATTCGCCGAAATATGAAAATTGGCGAGGACATTGTCCCATTTGTATTCTATCATGAAGATGGTTACATAGATGAATTGACCGCATTCTTCGACGATAAGACGGAGGGGTTTTTATCGATCCTTGAATACTTCAAGAATCACTTGAACATATCAGTTAGTTCATTAGACATTCATGGGGATAACGGTCCAGAATTTTCGAAAACTATGAGAGATGTAATTCATTCTTGCTCACAAATGGCTGTGTCCAAAACTGTTGAAGAATCTGAGCAACCACTGTCTGAGCAAGATTTCAATTTCATTTTGAAGTCTTTCGAAACGTTTTACTCGGAAACTGAAGAGAAACTCGAGTTCCACCTGGAAATTGACTCCGATTCTATCACCGTTCGCAATGGAAGCTGGTTTCAATTAGACCATCTTCTTGTTGGGTGTCAAAAATACGAAGAAATTCATGTGACTGAATCGAAACTCACTGAAAGCGATATGAAAACGTTTTTGACTCAATGGAAGGATGGAAAGTTTCCGAAACTCAAAAATGTGAGTGTCAAGACGGTGATGACGGATTCTTTCGATGCTGTGAGAGATTTCGAGCAATATCCAACGTGAGTTAACACAATTTTAAGCAGTAGTATTGGATGAATGTTTAGTGAATCTACTGCTCGATCCAGAATCCCATGTGTATCCATCAAAGGATATGAGAACACCTACGCTATGATAACTCAACGTGCTGGTCCCAAAATGTTCAACATGGAAGTACGTCGTCAAAATGTGAGTTTTCTTTTGAATTTTCTGTATAAAAAATAAATGAATAGAACATTTTTATAGGGTCGTGCGCGCGGGTTTCGTACCACTGGATATCGATTGGGAAATAATCGGGGTGAACTCTAGCTTTGGCTTGGTGACAGCAGGACATAGAGCATACAGTGCGTGACTATGAACGACCGGACATCAGTGTTATAATTGGACTTGGTTGATAATTTACTATTGCTTACTTTTTTATAAAAATAAATTCTTTGACCACTTCAATTCCTGATCTGACACACCTAACCCTTAGACTACTCATAGACTACTCAAGCTGGTGCATGATTGGAAGAGTTCTGCTAGTCTGCGTCTCTTATCTCTTCTATCCCGTCCTTCAGTTTGACCCTTACTTCCCATCACGTTTGGTCCTACAACGGGACGGTCGGCTGGCAATAAATAGTGTGTCCGCCTTGGAGAACAGAGAACACTGCTCTGCATCTTTTTTCTCCGCATTCAGATCAGTCAATTTGGGCAGATAGGTCACATTGTCCCCACCGCCTTTCGTAAGCCATTCGAACTAGATTAGCAACGATGCCTTTCGACTTCTTGAAGTTTCCCTACCCGGTGAAGCAGAATTTCGTTGACCAGATGAGTAATGTCGATTTGTAAGTTGATTTAAAGGATATTCGAATAGAAAATTGAAAAATAAATTCCAGAGTACGGGTCTCACTTCAAAACCAGAGGGCGGATAACGCACTGAAGGAGTGCGGAAAGATGGATGTTTCGTTTTTCAAGCTAACTGGAGAGGAGATGGAAAAGTTAGAGGAGTTCGACATGTAAGCTTTCATTCGTTTCTAAACCGTTTCCCGGGTATTTACTTTTTATTCGTGACTCACGAAAATACCCGGGGCCCAAAAAAAATATACGGAACTCATGATTTGGCTATGAAATCCCTTCCACATTTCATTTTTTTTTTGGCGGTTATTTTAATTTCCGAAAAGGTCCCGGCAATTTTATTTGGCTCCCGGGTATTTTCTACGGCCCCATGTCTTTCCGTGACTTCCCAGAGCAAAAAACATACTCTGGAAACGGATTAGAACCAAATTTTTGAACCCAGGCCCACCGGTCCGGGCCGGGCTCTGAACATTTCTTCTCGGCTAGGCCGTTCCCCAGTTTATCCATGTATGCAAGAAACCTATTTATTTTTTCACAGTCTCTTCATTTCAGACTCGAACTATTCCTATCGGAAGCCCAAAGGCGAGTAGTACTCCCGGAGTGGAATGTTGAATTTCATTGCTGTCTAAACTCCAACCCCTTTTTCTCAATCGCCTGCACCCACTTCCATATACGAGTCTTCATTGACAGCATTGAAAACATTGGGAAGACCGTTGGAATCGTCAGAAATCTGAAAATTGGAGATTCGGTTGTTCCTGTAGTCACCGTTGAGTACGGAGAAGAGCCGAAAATTCTCACTTATTGGGATGACAAGGCAACTGGTATGAATTCGATTATGGATTGTTTCAAGAGCATGTTCGACTTCAAGATCAACGACTTATTTATTGATGGAATTGATTCGGAAACCTTAAGACCAGTGGTCAACCATATCAACTCCACTCAAATACTTGTAATATATGTACAAGTTGGCCCTGCTCCAATGCTTTCGGACGATGACTTCAAATTCATCCTGAAAAACGTTTCGGCAATCGAATGTTTCGTTTCTTACTTGGACCTCCCTCAAAACTTCGAATACGATGGAAACATTCTCGCCAAAAGAGTACGAATCTGCACAGGGAATTGGTTCAAGCTCCATAATCTCCTGATGAGTACTGAAAATGAATCAATTTTTGCGTACGGAACAAACTATACGAAAAAGGATGTGCAAAAGTTTATGAAAGAATGGAAAGCAGGAAAGTTCCCGAAGTTGAAGGAGCTGATATTGGGGACAGAGTACAGAAACGACGCTGTTAAAATCAAGGGGCGCGGTAATACTCATGCTTTGGTGCATTCCGGTTACATTTTTTGGATGGAAGTACAGGATAACTAAGAGTGATGTTAACGTAACTTATGTCTTCTATCCTTATTAATAATACATATTTTATACTCATTGTCGTATTTTCTTCTTCTCTAATGTATTTCTTACATGCCTTTGTAATTTGTACTGAATTCAATAAACTAGATAATCTACTAACAAAATTAATCATTCTTTCAAATAAATTGTATCGTTTTTCAAGACCTTGTATTCCATTGTTGTCAAAATAATAGTTTCAAATGCGTCCAGGTCATCAACCCCCTACCTTCTCCTCTATTTTTGCATACGAACAGCAAAAGAGCGGTGTCTTCGTATGTCTGAATCCCTATGCAGGGAGAAAAATTCTTTTTTGATGCCAACGTGGATTAAACAGGCTCACTTTCTCCGATTTTCCAGTTGACCTTTTTGATATAACGCGAAATGTCGTAGTTGCGGAATCGACGTTAGTTGCGAAACGATTTAGTTGTGTAGCCTAGGTCTCAGGAACAGACTCTCCATTAGAGGTGACACAAGCTGTTCTGTCGGGTCCTTGAGACCAGGCATCTATCCTCTACCCAACACCACGAGACAGTCGACTGCCCTACACAATAAGAGAGGGTCCTAACCGTCCGACCCAATGAGAAAATATTGTGTTCGATCAAGAGAACATTTCTCTGTGTTATTTTCTTTACGCCTCTAGCCTACGCTGTGTCTCCGCCTGATAGGTGGTGTCCTTCTTTCATTCGTTCTATTGTCGCCTTGACCGATTCTCTCCATTGCTCTCGGTCAATACATTTTTTTACTGACGATGCCGTTCTCATTCCTTAATTTCCCCTATCTTGTAAAAAAAAATATGGTGGATCAGATGACTTATATTGATCTGTGAGTTGAATTGTCAAGTAGTTTTATGATTAATTTGAGAGTTTCAGAGTCCGAGTGTCATTGCAGAACCAAGCGGCTGATAATTCTTTAAGAGAGTGCGGGAAGCCAGATGTTTCGTTTTACAAACTGAACTACTATCGTCTAAAAGAGCTGAGCTCTTTCGATAAGTGAGTTGGTTTTTTCGAAGATAAAAAGCAAACGCGCTCTACTGTACCATTCCAGACTCGAGCTGTTCATCTGTGAAGCAAAACGCAGTGGTATCACCGCGAGCTGGCCCATCAATCTTTCTGTCTCAATACACGATGCATATTTTTTCTCACTCAAAAACGACAAAGGCTTTGAAGTCCGAATTTTTGTGGATAACCCTAACAATTTTGATAAGTACGACCGCACATTGAAGATGGGTGATCTGAATGTCCCCTGTGTAATTGCTGAGGATAGCAAAGTGGAAATCTATACGTTGTGGGACAACGAAGCAAGTGGGATAGTCTCAATTTTGAAGTTCTTCAATAACGATTTGAGTATTCCGCTCAATAAATTAACCGTTGATGGAATTGGAAGAAAGAAAGGGTTGTCAAAGAATTTGCGAACGATTATTGAGTACATCAAATCAATGGGAAACCGTCTTGGCAATATTGAGATTGGCGAAAAAAAATCACTATCCGAAACGGATTTCAAATATCTTCTGCAAAATGTGGCAGTCAGTGGCTCATTCAAAGCATATAATCGAACAAAGAAAAAGTTCGAGTTCAGCGAACACATCCAAGCCAAATCCATTTTTGTGCAACACGCTCATTGGTTTAAAATGAAGCATCTTTTAGCCAGTGTGGACTGTGAAGAAGTTCTGATTGAAGGATCAAAATTTACCAATGACGAGCTCAAAGAGTTCATGACACTCTGGAAAGATGGGAAATATCCGAACCTAACGGAAGTGACACTGGGAATGGATCAGCCGAGTTTCTGGGAGGCATTGAGCGGGTTTGAGAAAATACCAAGGTGAGTATTTTTTAATTTTAAAATCGAGATATACCAAAAGTCAAAACGGCTGCGCTCTGCTGATTTCTTTGTCTTACCTTTTTTGCCAACTTTGTAGTTGATTATAACTTATGAAAATGCATCCTTCAAAAGTTAGGAGCTAATTTCTGAAGAGTACTCCTTTATGCTGTTTTTTTACAGGCTCGCGCGCCGGCGGGTAAGCTATCAAATCGAAAGAGAATTGTACGGGTTCGGATCCTGCAGCGGTTCGGTGACAGCAGGACACGGTGGCAAGTTGTTCGAGATGTCTGTGTATCATGGAGAATAATTAATTGTAGTTTACAGAGAAGGAGGCGGGGCTTAAGGTTCCCCCTCCAGATTACTTGTGTTGTTTTGCTTTTTTTGTGTTACTATCTCATTTCCTTCTTTTGTCCCATCTTATATCTAATTCTGATGATCTTTTTAATTCTGATGATCTTTTTCTTGCGTAGCGACTATTCTTGCGACTTTTTTTGCTGAACTTAAGCATTTGAAAGGTCTGCTTTCTACATTTTTCCTCTTTTTTTTTAACTCCAATGAATCGATTTCAAAGAACAAAAATCTAGAGTCGTTTCAAATTGAATTGACTACACCGTAGCTTTGGCCATTGAAATCGGGCAAAAACTGAATGACCTAAGATCGATGGTGGACTTACAAACAACAAACACACAGAAAAAGGTGTTTTAGAATATGTGTGTTCCTAGCCTTGGCTAAAGGACCGGGCAGTCCAGTGAAGATGACACAATGTGCTTGGCCCTTAGAGATGTTATCTATCCACTTCATTCATTACCTGCCACTTTAAAGAATACACTCTCGCCCATCTCTTGTTCACAGAAGAGCATAGGACCAAGCAGTCCTATTTTCTGGTGAATAGGGGTGATACCATCTGCCTGGCCCTTCTATAGGTCAACTGTCCTCCACACGCACTACTCACCACTCTAAAGAATACACTCATTCATTCCTTATTCACAGTAGATCAGTCTATTCACCCGATCAATCGTTTCACTCGTTATGGGTGTTCCAATTCTCAAGCTTCCCATTGTTGCATTGAAAATTCTACTGGATTATATGGATGGTGTTGAATTGTAAGTTTTAGTTTTTCAAGTTTTCAAATAGTTTTTAGCAATCGAAAATTGAAGAGTGACCGTATCTTTGCTGAGCAAACGAGCCGACAGGTTCCTTACAGCCTGCGGGCAGACGTACGTCTCATTTTTTGATTTGGAAGTTTACAATCTCTCTATAATCAAAATGTGAGTTTCTTTCATAAGTTTTTACTCATAATTTTTATTCTGATTGAAAAGGGGGCCGTTTTATTATATTTGTTCAGCTAACTTTACCTAAACACATTCAGGGCTCGCCTGTTCCTCCTAGAAGTTTCTCGACGAGGTATTCCCTGGCCTGGTGGCGTATCCGTCTCAATTTCCGGTTATTCTTGTGTCTCCGTTAACCAGGAAGAGCCCGCAGACATCTTTGATCCTCGTTTCTCTGGCTCCATATACGTTGAATCTCGCAAGAAAATGAAAAAAAAGAGAACATGTTTGAAGATTGGTGAGACCGATGTGCCTGTCATTGTTGTTGGGGGCACTGTCTACTCATTGTGGGATACCAAAATGTCGGGATTGATCTCTCTTCTAAAGTATTTCCATCAAGATTTGAACATTCCCTTCAACTGTCTGAGCTTGAAAAAGAGGTCAAAGGACTTTTCAAAGAATATCCGGGAGTTTTTGAATCACATCAACTCAACTGGAATTACTCTTAAAGACGTTGAAATCTGTCATGGACAACAACTATCCAATAAAGACTTTAAGTTTCTATTGGAAAATGTCTCGGTGACTGGAACCTTCAATTCAAGCACCAGACCAACCGCAAGTTTCAAATTCAGAGGAAAGATCCAAGCTGAATCCATCTCAATCAAGAGCGGCTATTGGTTTAGAGCCAAAAATCTCATGACCTGTGTCGACTGCAAAGAAATTTCGGTTCTCGGATCATGGTTCACTCGTGACCAAGTAAAATTGTTCCTAGAGTCATGGAAATCAGGCAACTTTCCGAATCTGCAAAAAGTGAAACTTGAAACGAGTATGACGGATGCCTTTTACGTCACGGATGACTTTGAGAGACGTTCTTTGTGAGTGATAACAATTTTTTCTGGATAAAACTAGTGGTTTTCCAGGTATGTAAGAGGACAAGGAATGTCTATGAATTTGAGCCGAGGGATTGTCGGTTATGGGACTAAGTACGGTGTGGTAACTAAACAGGACATAGCAAATGTATTCGAGATGAGTGTCGAATCTGGTGACCCATAAAAGAGCAGAGGCGAAATAATGGTGAGAGGTAGGTTCAGTTTGGAATATGATACTGGTTTGATGTGATGGGAACTACCGGTGCTGCGTAGCGTAGCGCAGATGGTAGCGCAGCTGGTAGCGCTGTTTTGTTTCCGAAACGGTAGGACCATTCACCCCCTTCAACGCTACAAAAGTTTCAGTTCTCAAATTCAACCCGTTTCAGCCGATTCCCTCTCCTGGCAGCTGTTTATTTGCATCTACGTACCTCCAAGCAATTCAGCATCTCCCAAATTTTTTCAATCGTTTTTTTGTGTTCAATTCATGTTTTATCTAGACTTTGAAGTCCATCAATTCTCAGTTTCCGGCTCCATACTTCTAATGTTTCAATGACTATTTTCCACTCATTCTTTGCTCCTACATCTAAAGTATAGTTTTCAATAAACGCATTCAAGAAAATATAGTATTGTTTCTAATTCGACTGGTTGGATATGAAACCCGGTGGTTTATTGCGGTCAGATGGATGAAGAGGACGGTTCCATATTGGGAACAGTACATCCATAATTTGATAATGACAAAGTTTCCAATTTGACTGGCTGCATTGTAGCCTAGGTTAAACGAACAGACTGTCCATTGATAGTGGAATTAGCTGCTCGGCCCTTCGTGATGTTATCTATCCTCTTCACTCATAGCTTGTCACTCTGAGAATTACTCTCGTCCATCTCTTGTTCACAGTTGAGAATAGGATCAGGCAGTCCTTTTTTCTAATGAAGAAGGGTGACCCCACCTGCCCGGTCCTTTGAGATTTTATCTATCCTCTCCATTTCCTACTCGCTACTCTTAAGAATACACTCCTTCATTCCTTGTTCACAGTGGACCCTTCTATTCGCCCTATTGATCGGTTTTCTCGAAATGGGTTTCCCGATTCTCAAACTTCCCGTTGTCGCATTGAAAGTCTTGGTGGATCAATTGAATGATGTTGAGTTGTGAGTTTCAGTTTTTCAAGTTTTCGAACACTTCTTAAAAATTTTTAAAATTGCAGAGTAACCGTGTCTTTATTGAGCAAAAAAGCTGATTGGTTTTTGAAGGTCTGCGGGAAGAAAAGTGTTTCATTTTTCGATTTGGAAAGTTCCATGATAAGATCTCTCCGTAAAATCCGAATGTGAGTTTTTTCGTATGGTTTTTCAGCCGTAAAGTCTTCAATATTCCATGATTTTTCCTAATTTAGACTGGAATTATTTATACTAGAAATAAATCGACGAGGAGAACTTCCGCGGTGGTATTTTGAACTTTGTTGCTCTGTTGGCTCTGACCAATGCGTCTCAATCAGCTGTAACAATTTCGATGTACCGATATATTTCGGTGCTCTTGAAGACATTGAAAAATTCGTGGGAGTCAGAAGAAACCTAAAAATTGGAGAGTTGATTGTTCCTGTTGTGGCTACAAGAGAATATAGAGTAGAGAAGATCCGAATTTTTTGGAATACCAAAACGAATGGGATGATTGCACTCATGGATTATTTCAAAGATACTTTCAACGTACCAATTAAACTGTTGAAATTCACAGGAGGGGATACAAAAGCCATAAAAAGAGTCGTTAACCATTTGAATTCCACTCAGACAGTTGTTAAAAATGTACGAGTAGAATCTAATATAGCACTTTCTGAAGATGACTTCGAATGGATTTTGAAAAATGTCTCGGCTACAGAAAAATGCTCTTCTTATTTGGAATTTAGCTGGAATTTTACATATAACGGAAAGATTCGCGCCAAAAACATATACATTGAGAATGGCCGTTGGTTCACTCTCCGGAATCTTTTGAGCAGTAACGAAAATGAAAAGATTTCTGTGCACAGATCAGATTTCCAAAGGTATGAGTTGAGAGAGTTCCTGAGACAATGGAAAATTGGCAAGTTTCCGATACTAAAAGAAGTTAATTTGGCAACAAACGTGTCCTTCATGGATGTAACAAGTGGATTGAAGAAACGGCTGGATAAGTAAGTTATTATAACCGGTTTTTGCTTTAAAAATCAATACTTCCAGATGTGAAGATATTTTTGGGCGTCAGGTAGTAGCATTTAGAGGACACGGTGATTCTTATGGCATTGTATCTCCTACAAGAAACAACCATAGATACAATACTGGGGGACGTGGCATACAAGCAACGTCATGGACATTTGATGTCCATGACGTTGCTTATCCAGATCAAAGCGGACATGGATACTTTTGCATGTGTGTACATAACGGCTAGGTTCGTAGTGACTAGAAGTCGCTATCACAGATAATAGTGTTCACTACACACTGTAAACAAATACGGTAATCGTGTGCGCATGAGAGGTCTCGATACTTTCCAATAATTTGATTCACGACAACTAGTACTAGCAGTTATTGAACCCATTTTCCTTTATTATTCATAATCTATCAACAAGTTCTTCTCTTTTCTGTCTAGTTTGTTTCGAATAACTCTATTTTTATTTTCATTGTTCCTTTCAAACATTTAATAAAAGTTTTAATAAACTCTCTACGTCTTATCCTTGATTTCTTCGTTTCCAATAAATATAAAGTCGTTGAAAACTTTGAATAGACTGGTTACACTGTAGACTTGTGTATAAAACCTGGCGGTCATTTTTTGATGAAGGGGGTGGCATCATCTGCCCGGCCTTTCAAAAGGTCACCTGTTTTCTCCATTTGTTACTTGTCACTCTTAGGAGTACTCTCGTTCATCTCTTGTTCACAGTGGACCTGTCTATTCGCTCTATCGATCGGTTTTCTTGAAATGGGGTTTCCGATTCTCAGACTTCCCGTTGTCGCATTGAAAGTTCTTGTGAATCACTTGAATGATGTTGAATTGTAAGTTTCCGTTTTCCAAGTATTTAGAGTTTTTCAAAAAATTTCAATTGTAGATTAACCGTATCAGTATTGAGCAGACGAGCGGACTGGTTCTTGAAAATGTGCGGGAAGAAAAACGTTTCATTTTTCAATTCTCAAAATTTCGAGATGAGATATCTCTATCAAATCCAAATGTGAGTTTTTTCCGAAGGGTATTTCATAATAAGTATTTTCGCTTGGAAAAATTCAAACTATTCATGTTTCCTTTATATTCAGACTTCAATTCTTTCTACTAGAACATAAGAGACAAGGAGAGCTTCCGGACTGGAATTTCAAACTTGGTTGCGTTATGGGAGGACGTTACTCTGAAGAAATTTTACGAATCAGCTGCAACATGTTCGATGTACCAATACACTTCGATGATTTAAAAATCTATGAAAAGACAGATGAATTCAAAAGATATCTGAAGATTGGAGAATCGCTAATTCCTGTTAATATCTTCTATAACAGAATTCACACTGTTTGGGAAGACAAGATAGATGGATTAATCCAGTTACTCAGTTATTTCAAAAATGAGTTGAACTTATCAATTGAACGTTTGGAGTTGCCAGGAAAAGATATAGAAGCCATGGAAAGAGTCATCAATCATATAAATTCTAGTCAAACAATTGTAAAAAATGTACTAGTAGAACGTTCTCCACAACTGCCTGACTATTGTGGTGAATTCATTTTGGAAAACCTCTCGGCTACAGAAAAATTCTGTTTTGAATCGAAATTGAGCCAAGCGTTTGAATTCAATGAAGGAATTCGCGCCAAAACGATTAAAATCAGGTTCGGCCATTGGTTCACTATCGAGAGTCTCTTGAGGAGTAACGAAAGTGAAGTGATTCATGTGAAAGGATCAAACTATGCAAGAGAAGAATTGAGATGGTTTCTATCACAATGGAGAACAGGAAAACTTCCGAAACTGAAAGAAGTGACTTTGTCAACGAGAGTGTCTGCCCGGGATGTCACAGGAGGCTTTGAGAGATGGGCAGGAAGGTCAGTCATTTTTCTATCATTATTATTCAAAGTAGAGAATCAAATAATTACAGATGTGGAAAGTGTGGATCCGGCGATATATCTATCATCTCAATAAAAGGATATGGAGGTTTTCATGGTAGTGTGAATGCGAGTCGTGATTGTTTTCACATGTCTATGCATAGCAACAAGTAGTAAACCCACCAAGCTATCTGCCATTTATAACCATCCATTAAGATTAAAACAGTCGCCTTATAGCACATCAATCGCTTTTATATTTTTCTTTAATTCACTTTCAACCTTTTTATTCTTATTTCATAATACCATGACTATCAAAACCTCTATTAGAGGGACATCCAAAACTCCAAGTTAAGAAAAGCATAGCTTGTTATCAGAAAAACTTCAACAGAGAAATTGTTCGGCGTGTTTTGATAAAAATTTTTTGAGCAATTTTTTTTTCAGTTGAGTGAATTTTGAAAATTTCAAAGGCTGATCTGAACATGCATACTGATCTGAACATGCTGATCTGAATATACTGATCTGAACATGTAGAGCTGTATACCTTTTTCACAAAGTTCTCTTAAACACTTTCCTTTACCTTTTCCTTTTTTTTTTATACTTCTCAATAAAGCATACAACTCGTTTCCAATTAGACTAACTGGTTAAACTATGACCAGGGTTCATGAAAAGACAGTCTTTTTTTCTGTTGAAGGGAAGACACTGTCTGCCCGGCCCTTTGAGAGGTCCCCTGTCCTCTCTATTCATTACGTGATACTTTGAGAATTAATCTCGTCCATCTCTTGTCCACAGTAGAGCAATGGGCCAGGCAATCTTTTTTTCTGCTAAAGAGGGGTGATACCAGCTGCCTGATCCTTATAGAGGTCGTTTGTCCTCTCCATTCATTACCTGCCACTCTGAGGAATACTCTCATTCATTTCTTGTTCACAGTGGACCCTTCTATTCGCCCGATAGATCGATTTTCTCGGAATGGGTTTTCCGATTCTCAAGCTCCCCATTGTGGCATTGAAAGTTATGGTGGATCACTTGAATGATGTTGAATTGTAAGTTTCAGTTTTCCATGTGTTTGAATTGTTTCACGAAATTTCAATTGTAGATTAACCGTATCAGTATTGAGCAGACGAGCGGACTGGTTCTTGAAAATGTGCGGGAAGAAAAACGTTTCATTGTTCAATGTTCAAGATTCCACGATAAGAGGTGACAGTGATTTCAAAACGTGAGTTTATTTCATAGATAGGATATTTCATAATAAGTATTTTTGCCTGAAAAAAATTTAAATTATTTATGTTTCGTTCACATTCAGACTTCAATTATTTCTACTAGAATGTAAGAGACAAGGAGGGCTTCCGGACTGGAATTTCAATCTTCGTTGTCGTATGGAAGGAGGTTACGAACAACTCTTACAAATCTGCTGCAACGTGTTTGACGTACCAATATACTTCGATACTTTTAAAAAATATGATAAGGCATTTTGCAGAAGATATCTGAAGATTGGAGAATTGCTAGTTCCCGTTTATATCTTCTACTCAACCGTAGTTTTTACTGTTTGGGAAAACAAGACAGATGGATTAATCCAATTACTCAGTTATTTCAAAAATGAGTTGAACTTACCACTTGAACGTTTGGAGTTGCCAGGAAAAGATATAGAAGCCATGGAAAGAGTCATCAATCATATAAATTCTACTCAGACAGTTGTAAATAATTTACTAGTACAACGTTATCCACCGTTGCCTGACTATTGTGGTGAATTAATTTTGGAAAACCTCTCGGCTACAGAAAAATTCTGTTTTAACTCGAAGTTGGGCCAAGAGTTCGAATTCTATGAAGGAATTCACGCCAAAACCATTAAAATTAGGTTCGGTCATTGGGTTACTATCGAGAATATTTTAATGAGCAATGAAAGTGAAGTGATTCATGTGAAAGGATCAAACTATGCAAGAGAAGAATTGAGATGGTTTCTGTCCCAATGGAAAGCAGGAAAACTTCCGAAATTGAAAGAAGTGACTTTGTCAACGAGAGTGTCTGCCCGGGATGTCACAGAAGGTTTTAAAAGATGGGTAGGAAGGTCAGTCATTTTCCCATCATAAGTATTAAAAGTAGAGAATGAAATATTTGCAGATGTGGAAAGTGTGGATACAGCGATGTATCTATTATCTCAATAAAAGGGTATGGAGGTTTTCATGGCAGTGTGGATGCGAGTCGTGGTTGTTTCCACATGACTATTCATAGCAACAAGTAGTTAACCCACCAAAGCTATCTGCCATCTTTCACCATCCATTGTAGTTCAACAATCGTTTTATAACACATCAATCGCTTTTATAATTTTCTTTAATTTACTTTTAACATTTTTATTCTTATGTCATATTACCATGACTATTGTAAATCCTCTATTAGAGGGCATCCAGTACTAC
>GL379920.1:0-27006 GCA_000143925.2 Caenorhabditis brenneri | reverse complement strand
CGCTGTTGAGCTGACGAGCTCTGTGTGTCATATAAGGCTTGTTGACCGCAAAGCGTCGATTTTTCAATTTGACTGCGGAAGCTCTCCTTGCGGTCTGAGAATGTATGTTTCTTTGCGAGTCTTTGTATTTAGAATGTTGCATTATATTTTACACTATAAAAGAAACTTACATTAGCGAACAGCATCTTATGAGCTTCTGGATTGAAATTTAAAATGTGACGGCTTGCTTCCCGATATCCTTTATAAACTCAATCAGTTGTCAAAATTCACCATCGAAGTATATTTCGGAAATCTTGAATTTCTTGAAAAGCGTTCAAAAACAAAAGGAATCGCTCGTTCCTGTTGTGATAGAAAATGGAATTCATACCTTTTGGAACAACAAGACAGATGGGATGATCTTGTTAATGGATTATTTCAAAACTGATTCCAACTTGTCAATTGAACATTTGGAGCTTGCAGGATGGGATGAAGAAGACATAAGAACCATTGTCAACCACATAAATTCCACTCAAGCAGTTGTAAAAAATGTACTAGTAAAATGTTATCCAACACTTTCTGAGCAAGTTTTCAAATTCATTTTGGAGAATGTCTCGGCTACAGACAGTTTCTCTTCTTATTTGAGTTCGAGTTGGAATTTCCAAATCGACGGAACGCTTCGCGCCAAAAACATCGAAGTCAGGTTCGGCCGTTGGTTTACTCTCGATAATCTTTTAATGAGTACTGAAAGTGAAAAAATTCACGTGCACGGATCGAGTTATACAGAGGAAGAGTTGAGAAGGTTTCTGATAGAATGGGAATCCGGCAAGTTTCCAAAACTCAAAGAAGTTAAACTGGCAACAAAGGTGTCTTACTTGGATGTGACAAGGAGGTTTGAGAAACGGCCTGATAAGTAAGTCATTATAACGCTTTTTAACTTCGCAAATCAATACTTCCAGATGCAGCAATATGTGGGGACATCCGCTGGAAGCATTCAGAGGGCACGGCGATTTTTATTTCACTGTAGATCCTTCTGAAAGCAAACATGGATACTTTCGAATGCGTTTATATTCCGGCTAATTCATGGTGATGACTCACAAGAAGTTGCTATTGCTCCCATCCTGATTCCTTCCTTGCATATCTTTTGTTGCTTTTTCTTAACTTCTGGTTATTGCTACTACCATTTATGTCTCCCATTCTGGTTGCTCTTTTTTTTTGATTTGCGTTGCCAACAAAGTTTTTATCTCCATCAGTTTATGTTAATATAAGCACAATAGTCATTGTAGTGAGCACTTTTTCCGTCCGTTTCTCTATTATCCATTATCCATCAACAAATGCATGTCAGTTTTTATTACTCAATTCATCATGATTCTCAGTTTTTCTTCTTATAATCAACATTTTAAACTAATGATTGTTTTCTGATGTCTGAGAAGTTTTCATATCAATAAAGTTCTTTCTCGATCCTTATCAACTAATATAGGCACAAAAAAAAATTCACTCAATCGACGTTTTTGACAAAAGTTTTGGCAAAACGAAAGAATCTTAAATGCTCAAAAACTAGTACTAAAATGTATCCTTATTCATTCTCGCATGCATATTCTTTTGCTGAAAACTCTTCGTTGACCAGGGAATAGTGCAAAGAGGAAGGGAGCACCGTTTTATATTTTATCTTATTTATCTAAACCGCTTTTGGTGGGTCAACTAGTTTTCTTTTTTTTTCAGTATCCATTCTTCTTATATTCATAATCAACTATTCATGATGGATCCTTTTTTGGATGTATATCTTAGAGCAGAAGAGCAGACAATCCATCAAAAGTGATACCATCTGCCCGGTCCTTCTAGAGGTCACCTCTCCTCTCCATTCACAACTCGCCATTCTGAAGAATTCACTCATTAATTACTTGTTCACAGTAGACCCGTCTATTCACCCTATCGATCGGTTCTCTCGCAATGGGTGTTCCAATTCTCAAGATTCCACTTGTCGCATTGGAAGTTCTACTCGATTACTTCAATAATATTGAATTGTAAGTTTCAATTTCCCAGTATCCAAACAATTTTTCAAAATCCACATTATACAGAGTCATCGTATCATTATTGAACAAACGAGCCGATTGGATATTGAAAGCCTGCGGAAAGAAGAACGTCTCATTTTTCAATTTGGAGTATACCGAGATGATAAGTCTCCGTCAAATCGAAATGTATGACTTTGTCTGGGAAATTAATTTTTTTAGTTTCGTTCTTTTTTAGACTCCAATTATTTCTATTAGAAAGCAGAAAACGAGTCGAGCTTCCGGAGTGGAATTTCAAACTTTACTGCTCTATGAGCTATGATAACTCATACATCTTAATCCATTGTCTTCGGTTTTGTATACCAATCTATATTAAGACTTTTGAAGACTTTGAAAAGTCAGTAGGTGTCAGAAAAAACCTGGTAATCGGGGAATCTTCTTTTCCTGTTATGATCGTCTCAAACGAAGGAGTAGATGATTTTCACACTTTTTGGAATGGCACAACGCATGGATTGATCACTTTTATTGATTATTTCAAGAGCAATCTCAACTCACCAATTGAAGAGTTGAGTTTCGCAGAAGAGGATACTAGAGCCATAAGAACAGTCGTCAACCACATAAACTCCACTCATACAGTTGTGAAAAAAGTACGAGTGAAATCTAGTCCACCACTTTCTGAAGAGGACTTCAATTTTGTTTTGGAAAACGTCTCATCTATAGAAAGTTTCTTTTCTAATTTGAATTTGAGTTGGGATTTCGAGTATTACGGAGCGATTGGCGCTAAAAACATTTTTATTGAGAATGGCGATTGGTTCACTATTCAGAATCTTTTAATGAGTACTGAAAGTGAAGTGATTCATGTGAATGGATCATGTTATTCAGAAGAAGAGTTGAGAACGTTTCTAAGAGAATGGAAATCCGGCAAACTTCCAAAACTGAAAAAAGTGAAATTGGGAATACACGATAAATGGATGAATTACTTGGATGTGACACGTGGTTTTGACAGACGGATAGATAAGTAAGTCAATATAACCGATTGTAACTTCAAAAATCAATGATTCCAGATGTGACTATTCCTCTCAGAATCGTCCGGTGGTAGCAATTAAAGGACAAGGCGATTTTTATGGCATTGTAAATCCGAATGAAAACCGTAATGGATGGTTTCACATGAGTGTATATAGAGGATAGATTCCTGGTTACGAGTGGAAAGGTGTTGCTTTCACAGATAATTGTTTTTACTATCCAAAACTGTCGATTCATGACAACTAGTAACATCAGTTTTTGCTATTGACAGTAGTTTTTTTCCTATCCTGTTCATAATTTTTGTCCTTTCTTTTTTGGTCCGTTTCCTTATTATTCCTTCAGTGTCTACGCATTTTACATTTATCGTTCAATATTTATTCATCATATTTTTGTTCAAACCACTTTTCATGTTAATAAAAGTTCTCCAGTACCTGATCATCCAATATATGAAGTTGTCCAGCATACAGGCAGGTTATTAAGAATTGCAACACATTCAAACTAGTGGATCTCGAAGCGTAGAATAAGTGAACACCTATAAATTAACAAAATGTTAATTCGAATGCACGGAAGCAAGAACACAAATGAAATATCTGATGATACTGCGACCTTTTGCTCTGATGACAGCCTTAAGGAGCTTGGAGTAAACATGGTCCTTAAGCCTCTTCAGCTTCAACTTCTTCTACCCCATCATCCATAATCTCCAATGAATTGATTTCAAAACATCCAACCTGGCTACACTGTAGTGTGGAAGGAGAGCCAAAGCCTCTTGGTCTTTGGTTCCCTTTCTATATTCTTCGCCCGAGTATCCATCAGTAGGGAGTACGTGCGTATGCACGTGCCCACTAGTGCGTGGGCACAAGGGATAGAGGCACACGCCACCACGCCCCTAAGAATATGTTTCTATTCAGTTCCATCAGAGAAACACCTAGGAGCAGCCCAACCGGCTCCTAGGACAATAAATGTTTAACATTCAAAGTGTTTCTATCTTATTTAATGGAGACATTGAGGCAATAAATGTCTTTCGTTAACATGGAGGTTCCCCCTACCGAGTGAGAACTCGAATAATTATCTTCATATAATTATTCCTGGGTCCCGCTAACTTCGGAATTGTTTTTTTGCCACTGCGAGTCATCTGCAGTAACCTTTTCTGAGTTAGTGGAAATATTGCTACACCACTACACCTATTCGGACCCTATTCACTCCCCTCACCATCGCTAAAAACATCAGCACCCTCCCTACTATTATTGTATTCTCGTCTGGTTTCGTGCGTTAGCAGTTGACGTTTTGTTTCTCGTTTTATGGCGGATTTTGGATTTTCTCACACACATGGATCAAGTGTATTTCGATCACAATGCATTGTCCTGCGATGCAGTCAAATACCTGCTGTACCCTGCGATGCCGAAAACTAAATAAGTGTTTCTTTCTATCATTTCCACTTTCACCCCTTTCCCGAACTCATTAAATTGACTGCGATTTTAATGCTATGAGCAAACCAGTCCCCTGAGTTTAAGTTGATTAAGCGCTCAAACTGCCGCTTACATTTGTGGATAATGATAGAGGCCGCAACTAAGGTGTTCCATGTTCAAAATTTTTCCCCTCTAGCTTTATTGTAAAACGAGACCCAAACAAAATTTCCTCAAAGGATCCTTCTGCTTATTATTGGCCCCGCCCCGCTTAGAACCGTTCCTACGGGCCCGGTAAATAGTATTATCTAAGGTAATAAGTTATTAGGTGAATCTGTTTATTTTGTATGTTTTCCAGACTTGATTATTTTATTAGTAGGAGATAGTTTTTTTCACTCTATTGTTATTCCTCTTCTAGGAATGTTTCAAACTCGAGCACATCACCACCTGTTGCTTCGAGGGCGAAGCAATTCTAAAAGAGGGGGGAATGTGGTGTCGTGAGCAACACCTATTGTTTCTTTTCTTTTAGGAGGCTGGGAGTACTCGGGCTTTTAAAATTTATAAGCTCAGAGGACCTCGCTGCTTTCTAAAAGGGGTAGGATGTGGAAGGAGAGCCAAAGCCTCTTGGTCTTTGGTTCCCTTTCTATATTCTTCGCCCGAGTATCCATCAGTAGGGAGTACGTGCGTATGCACGTGCCCACTAGTGCGTGGGCACAAGGGATAGAGGCACACGCCACCACGCCCCTAAGAATATGTTTCTATTCAGTTCCATCAGAGAAACACCTAGGAGCAGCCCAACCGGCTCCTAGGACAATAAATGTTTAACATTCAAAGTGTTTCTATCTTATTTAATGGAGACATTGAGGCAATAAATGTCTTTCGTTAACAGTAGTATTGGGTATAAGAACAGACAGCCCTTCTTTCTGGTGAAGAGGGGTGACCCCACCTGCACGGCCCTTTTAGATCTTATCTATCCTCTCCACTCAGTACTTGCTACTCTGAGGAAAAAACTCATTCATTTCTTGTTCATAGTGGACCCTTCTATTCAACCTATCGACTTTCTCTCTTTGTAATGGGTGTTCCTATTCTCAGACTTCCTTTTTTGGCATTGAAAGTTCTGGTGGATTATTTGAATAATGTTGAACTGTGAGTTTCAGTTTTTCAAGTCTTTGAACGATTTTCGAATTAAATAATTTCAGAGTAACCGTATCTTCATTGAGCAAACGAACAGATCGGATTTTGAAGGCGTGCGGGAAGAAGAACGTCTCCTTTTTTAAATTGGAAGAATCCGAGATAAAAAGTTTCTGTGACTTCAACAAGTATGTTTTTTTTTCTATAGAAACCCAATTTTTCAAGTTTCTTTTTCATTTAGACTCGCATTCCTTCTACTAGAATGCAGACGGCAAAGAAAGCTTCCGAGGTGGGATTTCAAACTTTGTTGCTATGTGGGCAATGAGTTACGTATCTCTATCAGCTTCCTAGGTTTCAATGTCTCAATATATCTTGAGAATCTTGAAATCATTGAAAGCTTTGAGGGAATAAATAGGAATCTGAAAATTGGAGAGTCACTTGTTCCTCTTGTGATTGTCCCGAAGAGTTGGTTCACAGGGCCAGAGAAAATTCACATTTTCTGGAGTAATAAAACACATGGAATGATTTCATCCATAGATTATTTCAAAGATATCTTCAACTTATCAAATGTTGAATTGGTATTGGAAGGCGGCGATTCAACAACCCTAAGAACAATCGTCAACCATATCAATTCTACTCAGACAGTTGTAAGAAATGTAGAAGTAGGCGTTAATCCACAACTTTCTGATGATGACTTCAATTTCATCTTGAGAAATGTCTCGGCTACAAAAAAACTATATTCTAAGTCGAAATTGAGCCGAAACTTCAAATTCAACGGATCGATTCGCGCGAAAATCATAAAAATTCGGAATGCTCATTGGTTCACTCTCAAGAATCTTTTGACCAGTAACGAAAATGAAGAAATTTCTGTGGATGGATCAAATTTGAAAACAGAAGATTTAAGAAAGTTTCTAAAAGAATGGACATCTGGAAAATTTCCAAAACTGAAAAAAGTGGCATTGGAAACAAAAATTTCTTGTATGAGTTATTTAGACGTGACAAAGGGTTTGGAAAGACGGAGAGATAAGTAAGTCAATAAAACCCTTTATAACTTCAAAAATCAATAATTCCAGATGTGACTTTTCCTCTCGGAGACGTCCGGTGATAGCAATTAAAGGACAAGGTGATGTCTATGGCATTGTAGATCCCGATGAAAACTTTGGTGGATACTTTCGCATGAGTGTACATAACCACAGAATTCGTGGTCACCAGTGACAAGGAGTTGTTATCACAGATAATTGCAAATGATTGGGATGGTTACCACATATCGATTCCTGGTCACTAGTAGCAGCACTCCCATCTTGAGTGCGCCTTATTATAATTTTTTTTTTGGTTTGTTTCCCTATTATTCATACTGTAACAACACATTTTACATTCATTGTTCACTTTTTTTCAGCATAATCTTCCATTTTCTTTCCATAAATTTTCAAGTTGATATTACTTTTCTCCATCCAACAGATTACTTTTGATTCCTCGTTTTTATCCAGTCCAATAAATCAGTTTTCACAAAATGAATTTCCAATTGAACTGACTAGCTACACTGTAGAATAGGGTTTAGGAATGAACAGTCCTTATTTCTTTCGAGATGTTATCTATCCTCTTCATTCATTACCTGCCACTTTTAGAATTACTCTCGTCCATCTCTTGTTCACAGTAGAGCTTAAGACCAGGCATTCCTTTTTTCTGGTGAAGAGGGGTGACCCCACCTGCCCAGCCCTTCGAGATCTTATCTATCCTCTCCATTCTTTACTTGCTACTCTGAAGAAAACACTCCTTCATTCCTTGTTCACAGCGGACCCGTCTGTTCACCCTATCGATTTTTTTTCTCGCAATGGGTGTTCCAATTCTCAGACTTCCTGTTGTCGCATTGAAAGTTCTGTTGGATTACATGAATAATGTTGAATTGTAAGTTTTAGTTTTTCAAGTGTTTGAACTCTTTTAACAAAAATTTAACTGCAGAGTAACCGTATCACAATTGAGCAAACGAGCTGATTGGTTCCTGAAGGCCTGCGGGAAGAAAAAGGTTTCATTTTTTGATTTGGAAGGTTCCGAGATAAGATACCTTCGTAAAATCACAATGTGAGTTTTTGTCATGGGGGGTTTTTTCATGTTTCCTTTTTATTCAGACTCGAATTATTTCTTGAAGAAAGCAAAAGACAGGGAGTACTTCCAGAGTGGAATTTTGAACTTTTTTGTTCTGTTGGCATCGACCTACACATCTCAATCAGCTGCGAAAACTTCATTGTCCCAATACATTTTGCGGCTCTTGCAAACATTGCAAGGTTCGATGGAGTCAGAAGAATTTTGAAGATCGGAAACTCTTTCGTTCCTGTTGTAACCACCAGAGAAAACGATGGAGTCGAGAAGATGCGCACTTTTTGGAATACTAAAACAGATGGGATGATTGTTTTCATGGACTATTTCAGAAACAATTTGAATTTACCAATTGAGCAGTTGAACTTTGCAAGAAATCGTTCAGGAGCCATTAGAACCATTGTCACCCATATAAACACTACTCAGACAGTTGTAAGAAATGTGCTAGTAGAACGTTATCCACGATTGCCGGTTGACGATTTGGAATTCATCTTGAGAAACGTCTCGGCTACAGAAAAGTTCTCTTTGTATTTGGAATTGAACCGATATTTCAATTTTAACGGATCGATTCGCGCGAGAAGCATAGAAATTCGAAATGGGCGTTGGTTTACTCTCCAAAATCTTTTAAGAAGTACAGAAAATGAAAAGATGTTCGTGCATGGACAGAATTTTGAAAAATACGCGTTGAGAAGGTTTCTGAGAGAATGGGAATCCGGCAGATTTCCGATATTAAAAGAAGTGAATTTGGCAACAAACGTGACTTACAAGGATGTGACAAGAGATTTATTGAAACGGTGGGATAAGTAAGTCGTTATAACTAGTTTTAACTTCAAAAATGAATACTCCAGATGCGACAATAATTCGGGACGTCGTGTGGAAGCATTTAGAGGCAATGGTAATTCTTATGGCACTGTTTATCCCGATGAAAGCGGACAAGGATTCTTCCGCATGCGATTTTACAACGGTGGATTGACGCAATAAATGGAAACGATAGTATATTTCAGCTATCATTTATCCATGCATGCCCACACTTTTTATCTTACATGTTTTTGGGTAATATGACATTTCACCTATTGATGACTTCAAAAAATTAGAACCTAGGTTAGAGGAACTTGTGCTCGATGATTTTCACATTCTTTCAATCTATCACTAAACTGTATAGATGCAATCTTTTCCCCGTAGCTGACTAGTACTAGTACTAATCTTACCAGAGGTATCTCCCATCTTCTGAGTTTCACCTATCATCAAGATTTAACCATTTTCAGTCGACTCTCTCTTCTGACACCTCTCCATTTGCATCCACGAACATCTAAGCAACTAAGCATCTCCGAACTTTCCTGAATAATCGTATTTTGTGCATAACTGCTATATAAAGAATTTGAAGCACATCAATCGCTTTTCTAAGTTTCCATTCATCTCTAATACCTCATTACAATGATTTCTTTTTTATTGTAGTGACTTTTTTGAAAAAAGTTTTTTCATACTCCCATTCACACATTTTCCACGACTGCACAATTAACTGTCAAGTTGTTATGCTTATATCATTTCCAATACATTGTCTTCTAAACGAAAAATTTTTATTCATTGCCAGTTAGGCCGGCTACACTGTATTAGAAAAATACACAATGACAATGCGCGCCCCATTGCGAATCGACGCGACCATTCTAATTATGTGTGCTGTTCGCTGCCTCAGACGGTTAGAAAAAAAGAAATAGCACACATAATGAGGAGGGTCGCGTCGATTTGCAATGGGGCGCGCATTGTCATTGTGTATCGTTCTAATAGCATTTGGTATAGGACCAGACAGTCCTTTGTTCTGGTTAAGAGGAGTGACCCCACCTGCCCAGCCCTTCGAGATTTTATCTATCCTCATCATCCATCACTTGCCACTCTGAGGAATACACTCATTCATTCCTTATTCACAGCAGACCCATCTATTCACCCGATCAATCGTTTTTCTCGTAATGGGTTTTCCGATTCTCAAGATTCCCGTTGTTGCATTGAAAGTTCTGCTGGATCACTTGAATAATGTTGAATTGTAAGTTTCAAATTTTCAAATTTTTGAACAGTTTTCAAAATCCAAAAATTACAGATTAACCGTATCTTTGCTCAGCAAAAGAGCTGATTGGATTTTGATGGCTTGTGGAAAGAAAAACGTCTCGTTTTTCAATTTGCCAGATTCCGAGATAAATGGTCTCTGTAAAATCGCGATGTACGTTTTTTGCCTAGAAAAATTCTAATTATCCTTGTTTTCCTTTTATTCAGACTCGAATTTTTTCTACTAGAAAGCAGAAGACGTGGAAAGCTTCCGTACTGGAATTTTGTATTTTGTTGCTCTGTGAGCTCCGACCAACACATCGAAATCCGTTGCATCCATTTCAATTTACAAATCTACTTCGAGACCCTCGAAGATATTGAAAAGTTTGGGGGAATCAAAAGGAACCTGAAGATTGGAGACTCTTTTGTTCCTGTTGGAGTCACCCAAGAAAAAGATGAAGTAGAGAAAATCCGCGCTTTTTGGAATACTAAAACACATGGGATGATCGTATTTATGGATTTTTTCAAAACCAATTTGAATTTACCAATTCAAAAGTTGAGTTTCGCGGGAGAGGATTCCAGAGCCATTAGAGCCGTCGTCAAACATATAAACTCCACCCAGACTGTTGTAGAAAATGCACTAGTATGT
The DNA here is from genome assembly GCA_000143925.2 of Caenorhabditis brenneri. Classification (NCBI taxonomy): domain Eukaryota; kingdom Metazoa; phylum Nematoda; class Chromadorea; order Rhabditida; family Rhabditidae; genus Caenorhabditis; species Caenorhabditis brenneri. Next base: position 16,684 of record GL379920.1, on the reverse strand, counting down.
GTTTATCCACCGGTTTCTGAAGATGACTTCAAATTCATTTTGAGAAACGTATCGGTTACAGGAGAATTCCCTTCGCAGTTGACATTGAGCCGAAATTTCCGATTTAATGAAAAAATTCGCGCCAAAAACATTCAAATCAGGTTCGGCCACTGGTTTACTCTGCAGAATCTTTTGAAATGTAACGAAAATGAAACGATTCATGTGCGCGGATCGAAGTTTACAGCGCAAGAGTTGAGAACGTTTCTAAAAGAATGGCAATCTTACAAATTTCCGAAATTGGAAAATGTGAGTTTGACAACAGAAGAGAGCGCCTTCGATGTTACGAAATATTTCGAGATACGGAAGGATAAGTAAGTAATTATGACCCGTTTTAAACTTCAAAAATCAATACTTCCAGAAGCAACAATACTTCGGGACGTCAGGTGCAAGTAATTAGAGGACCCGGTGATTCTTATGGTGCTGTATATTCTATTGAAGGATTTTTTCAAATGAGTGTTCATAACGGCTAAGTTTGTGGTTACAGGAATGTTATTCTTGTCTGCCCATCTCATTATTTACCAAGTTCTGATTCATGACAACTAGCACTAACAGTCATTGCTCCTATTCTGAATGCCTTTTTCGTTGATTTCCCTATTATCCCTGATCTATCAACAAATTTGTTTCTGTTTATCATTATTTCATCCATCATGATTCTCAGTTCTCCTTAAAATCTACACTTTAAATTATTACTTGTTTTCTGATATCTGAGAAGTTTTTATATCAATAAAGTTCTTTCTCGATCCTTATCAACTGATATAAGCACGATTAAATGGGCATTCAATTGACGTCTTGACAAAATTTTCGGCAAAACAAAGCCTAATCGCTCAAGGGCTATATGGCAAGTTCTGCAATGCATATTCTTTTGCTGTAACTGCTTTCGCTTGAATAGGACTCAAAATCCACGTATAGAACTAGTATCAGTACTAAAAAGTGTCCCTTTCTCTTCTATGCACAGTCTTTCTGCTGTAGACCCTCCGCTGACCAGAGGAGAGTGCTAAAATGTTGAGGTCATCAACTAAAGGGCCACCACCCTCTTTCTTTTTTCGCATACAACCAGCAAAAGAGCGGTGTACGACTGAACAGAGAGAACAGAGACATTTTTGTATGTCTGAGTCTCTGCGTCGAACAGAACTCTCGTCTGCTGCTTACGTGGTGTGTAGTTTGACTGTCTTTTAGTCGTTTTTGCTGCCTATTCCACTCAGAAAATGCCGTTCAATTTTCTTGGTTTCCCATTTCCGGTGATAAAGAATTTAGTGGATCAGATGTCTCCAGTGGACTTGTGAGTTTGAATCGTTTGATGTTTTATAAAAATGTATATATCGATTGCAGAGTCCGGGTTTCATTGCAAAATGTCCACGCGGATAACGCCTTGAAGGCCTGCGGGAAGCAAAACGTCTCCTTTTTTAATTTGCAATGGTCCGATAGGAGACATCTCCGTGAATTCGATCGGTATGATTTCCCTGTAAAAACCGAAATTTTCAAGTTTCTTTTTCATTTAGACTCGAATTATTTCTACAAGAATGCAGAAGACAAGGAGAGCTTCCGGAGTGGAATTTCCAGCTTTATTGCAAAGTGAGCAATGACCTATTTATCTCAATCAGCTGCAGATATTTCTCTGTCCATATATATTTCGAGAATCTTGAAGAAATTGGAAAATTTGCGGGAATAAGGAGAAATCTGGAGGTTGGAGAGTCGATTGTTCCTGTTGTAGTCACCAAAACGGGCCATGTTGTGAAAACCATCACTTTTTGGAGTAATAAAACTCATGGGATGATGGCATTTATCGATTATCTCAAGAACAGCTTTAACTTATCAAATATTGAATTGACATTCAACGGTGACGATCCAGCAGCCGTAAGAACAGTGGTCAATCATATAAGTTCCACTCAGACACTTTTAAGAAAAATAGAAGTAGGGTTTGGTCCACGACTTTCTGATGATGACTTCAAATTCATCTTGAATAATGTCTCGACTACAGAATGTTTTTCTTCTTATTTGGGATTGAGCAAAAATTTCAAATTTAACGGAAAGATTCGCGCCAAAAGCATATACATCCACAAGGGCCATTGGTTCACGCTTCAGAACCTTCTGATGAGTAACGAAAACGAATATATTTCTGTGAACCGATCAAATTATACGACAGAAAATTTGAGAAAATTTTTGAAAGAATGGCAATCAGGCAAACTCCCAAAACTGAAACTAGTGAGATTAAACACAAACGTTACTTGGAGAAACTACTTGGATGTGATAAAAGGTTTTGAGAGACGGATAGATAAGTAAGTCAATATAACCCATTATAACTGCCATCTCTTCTATATACTAAACGGCAAGCTCTGTCTGTCTGTGTGTGTGTGTGTGTGTCCAGCACTTATCACTGAATATCTTTTGTACCCCTCCACCGTTTTCTATCATATTTGGTACATGGTCATGGGTCCCCGAGCGCTTCAATTCTATGACATTCGGAGCTTGGGTTACTGTAGGATTACGGTAGCTACAGTAATCCGAGCTCCGAATCGAATCTAAAAAGGGGTTCGAAGTGCTCAGAATTGTTCCATTTTTTGCATGTACTACCAAAGGGACCCCAATAGTACACCATCAAAAAATAGTGGAGATTACTGTAGGATTACGGTAGTTATGGTACTCCAAAAACTCGACTTGCAAGCTCTGGATGGATAACCTTTCAGAATAATCTCCTTCTTCCCAGAAACTTCTAAAAACTACTAGAATCTTCTAGAAACTCCCAGAAACTTCCAGAACTTCCAGAAACTTCTAGAAACTTCCAGAAACTTCCAGAACTTCCAGAAACTTCTAGAAACTTTCAGAAACTTCCAGAAACTTCCAGAACTTCCAGAAACTTCTAGAAATTTCCAGAATGTTCCAGAAACTTCCAGAAACTTCCAGAAACTTCCAGAAACTTCTAGAAATTTCCAGAATGTTCCAGAAACTTCCAGAAACTTCTAGAAATTTCCAGAATGTTCCAGAAACTTCCAGAAACTTCTAGAAATTTCCAGAATGTTCCAGAAACTTCCAGAAACTTCTAGAAATTTCCAGAATGTTCCAGAACTTCCAGAAACTTCTAGGAACTTCCTGAATTTCCAGAAACCTAGAAACTTATAGAAACGTCAAAACATTTGATTGTTTTGGCGGGAATTCGAATTTTAAAAATGTTGACGGGAATTCAAATTTTCAAAATTTTTGACGGGAATTCAAATTTTCAAATTTTTTGGCGGGAATTCAAAATTTCAAAAGTTTTGGAGGGAATTCAAATTTTAGAAATGTTGGCGGAAATTCAAATTTTCAAAATTTTTGACGGGAATTCAAATTTTCAAAATTTTTGGCGGGAATTCAAAATTTCAAAAGTTTTGGAGGGAATTCAAATTTTAGAAATGTTGGCGGGAATTCAAATTAGCAACATTTTTGGAACAGGAATTAAGATTAGGGTGCATCACTGCCCAATGATCAAAAACGAGTTTAAGCGTGGCAAATTAACTCCCCCCCCCCCCCCCCCCCATTGAGGAGCGTAGCGACGAACAAAAAGGAGGTGAGCCGCCGTAGGCGGCGCCACCGACTGGTATACAATACTTCCAGATGTGATTATTCCAATCGAAAACGTCCGCTGGTAGCAATTAAAGGACAAGGCAATTTTTACTGCATTATAAATCCTGAGAATAACAGTCATGGATGCTTTTACATGAGCGTGCATAACGACTAGATTTGTGGATACGAGTAACAAGGAGTTGCTATCACCGATAATGTTTTGAATATACAAAAATTGTGCATACGAGTGGTTGCATCAGTTCTTGTTATGATTACTTGCTGCCATCCTTTTCTTTTTTTCTTTTTCGATCCGTTTTCCCAACGTCCATACTGCATCAAATGATGCAGTATAATTCTTTCATTTATTCTTTGATATATTTATTCATTATACTCTTCCATTTTGTTTAAACATCAATAAAGTTTTTTTTTCGAACAAGGTGGCTAGTGGATCTCGAGGCATAGACCAGAATGTCCTTTCATTGGTAGAAGTAAGTGACATCAGCTGCCCGGCTCTTGAGAGTAATGGCGTATTGTGTGCCAAGTACTCCTAATTGGTCTCATTCACTTATCACCTGTTACTTTAACAGTAATGACAGATGCCCGTAGTCTCTGGGTCACACTTAGTGCCTCTCACCCCGTTGGAGACGTCTCCTTCCCTCTCCATTCACCGTTTACCACTCTGAGGAATACACTCATTCCATTCTTGTTCACAGTGGAACTCTCTTTTCGCCCTATCGAGTCTTTCTCTTCGTAATGGGTCTTCCTATTCTCAAACTCCCCTATTTGGCGTTGAAAGTTCTGGTGGATCACTTTAATTATGTTGAGCTGTAAGTTTCAGATTTTCAAATGTTTCAAACAGTTATTAAAACTAAAAAATTTCAGAGTCACCGTATCATTAGTGAGCAGACGAGCAGATTGGGTTTTGAAGACCTGCGGGAAGAAACCCGTCCCATTTTTCGATATGCAAGGGTCCGAGATAAGGGATCTCTTTGACTTTGATAAGTATGTTTTGTTACCTAAAAAATTGAAAGTTTCCTTCTTTTTCAGGTTTGCATTAGTACTACTAGAAAGTAGAAGACAAGGAGTCCCACCGGATTGGAGCTTAAAAATTTGTTGCATTATGATCGACGAAAATTATTTTTCAATCATCTGCAACAATTATTACACAACATCAATTGTACCAATCTACTTTGACACTATTGAAAACATTGAACAATTTGATGGTGACAGAAGAAGTTTGAAGATTGGAGAGTCTTCGGTTCCTGTTGTGATCACTAAAGAAAACGACGGAAGAGATAAGATTCGAACTTTTTGGAGCAGCGAAGCAGATGGAATGATGGAAGTTATGGATTATTTCATGAAAACTTTCAACTTGCCACTTGAAGAGTTGAAATTTGCAAGCGAAGATACAGGAGCCATAAGAACCGTCTGCAATCATATTCATTCCAATCAGATAGTTGTAAGGACAGTACAAGTACGCTCTTTTCCACAAATTCCGGACGATGACTTCAAACTCATTTTGAAAAATGTCTCGGCCACAGAACGTTTTTCGTCTCGTAAGAAAACCAGCGAAAAATTTGAATTTGATGGAAAAATTCACGCAAAGGACATTGAAATCCAGAATGGTCACTGGTTCTCTTTCCAGAATCTTTTAATGTGTACTGAAAGCGAATTGATTCAAGTCAAAGGATCAGATTTTACAAAAGAAGAATATAGAACATTTCTGAGTGAATGGAAAGCTGGAAAATATCCTAAATTAAAAAAACTGAAATTGGGAACAAAAGTGTCTCTTTGGGATGTCACGGAAGGTTTTGAAACGAGGGAAGGAAGGTGAGTCTTTTTTCAATAATCATTTTCGTTTTACATGTTTGTAAATAAATAATGTAATATTTTCAGATGTGGAAAATGCTGGTCCAGTACTATTGTCCGAATAAAGGGATACGGAAATTCCTATGGTTGTGTGCAAGAGAGTCCCATCGATGGTTTCCACATTTCCATACATGACAACTAGTTCTAAGCACACCAGAGGCCTTCTGCCCGAGGTACACCCCCCATTAACGCTACATAGGCTTCAGGATCAAAATTTCTTTCATTTCAGCCGACTGGCTATCTTGACACCGACTTATTCGCATCTACGTTCCACCACACAATTCAAAATCACGATTTTTTTTCAATAATCGTTTTGTTAAATTGGATTTATTTTATGTCTAGACTTTCAAGCACATAAATCTCAGCTGCCCTCCCCTTCGAGATGTTATCTATCCTCTTCATTCATTACTTGTCACTCTGAGGATTACTCTCTTTCTCTTGTTCACAGTAGAGAATATGACCAGGCAGTCCTTTCTCAGGGGGTGATACCATCTGCCCGGCCTTTCTATAGGTCACCTCTCCTCTCCATACAATCCTTGCCTGTCTGAGGCATACACTCATTCATTCCTTATTCACAGTGGACCCTTCTATTCGATCTATCAATCGGTTTTCTCGTAATGGGTATTCCAATTCTCAGGATTCCCTTTCTTGCATTGAAAGTTTTTGTGAATCACTTGGGTGATGTTGAATTGTAAGTTTCAGTTTTTTTTTCATACAGTTCTTAAAACCTAGTAATTTCAGAGTAACCGTGTCCGTATTGAGCAGACGAACTGACTGGTTATTGAAGGCCTGCGGGAAGAATAACGTATCATTCTTCAAGTTACGAGGTATTGAGATAGGATATCTTCGTCAAATCCAAGTGTGAGTTGCTTTCATAAGGCTTTTTATGCAATTTATCACATCTCCTCTTTATTCAGAATCGAATTATTTCTACTAGAAAGCAGAAGACAAAGTGAACTTCCGGAATGGAATTTTCAACTTTGTTACTCTGTGAGCTACGACCAACACATCTCCATCAGCTGCGAACATTTCTTTTTCCGAATACGTTTTGAGATTCTTGATGACATTGAAAAATTTGTGGGGATCAGAAGAAGGCTGAAGATTGGAGAGTCGTTCGTTCCCCTTGTAATTACCAACGACGATGGAGTAAAGAAGACTCGCACTTTTTGGAGTAGCGAAACAGATGGAATGATTGCGTTTATGAATTTTTTCAAAAACAAATTCAACTTGCCAATTCAACAGTTGAAGTTTGCAGGGAATCGTTCAAGAGACATTAGAACCATTGTCACCCAAATAAACTCAACTCAGACAGTTGTGAAGAATGTACTAGTGAGCGTTCATCCGCCACTTTCTGCAGATGACTTCGACTTCGTTTTGAAAAACGTTTCGGCCACAGAAAATCTCTCTTCTCATTTGATATTGAGCCAAGATTTCAAGTTTATCGGAAAGATTCGCGCCAAAATTATAAAAATCCACTATGGCCACTGGTTTACTCTTGAGAACCTTGCAATAAATACAGAAAACGAAGAGATTTATGTGAATGGATCAGACTATTTGAGAGAAGAGTTGAGATCGTTTTTGAAAGAATGGGTATCCGGCAGACTTCCAAAACTGAAAGAAGTGAAGTTGGCAACGAGGGTGTGTTGCTTGGATGTGACAAGAGGTTTTTCAAAACGACGGGTTAAGTAAGTCAATATAACTCGTTTACAGTTGAAAATGCAATACTTCCAGATGCCAAAATGATTCGGGACGTACTGTGGAAGCAGTTTTAGGACACGGTGATTCATATGGCATTGTGGATCTTGCTGACAGAGGACAAGGATATTTTCGCATGAAATTTTACAACGGTGGATTGTTGCAATGAATTACCGAAAATGAAAAAATTCATGTGAACGGATCTGAAAATCATTGGCCGATATTCTCTTACTCATCTTCGACCCATGTATACACAATTTTTGCTACGCTTTGCTTTCATTATTTCCAATAAATTTAAAAAAATTCAATCGTTTTCAATCAGACTTTTTAATACTTGACATCACGCTATGAAAAAAACAGTACTTGACATCACGCTATGAAACTATAAGGACCATGTTCTACAGTAGAGTCAAAACAACAGTTTCTCAGGAACGATGCCAGTTAAGTCTAAACTGATTACCTGAACCTTGAATTCTTGCTTCTGGACCAGTTTTTGCTTTGATTATCTTTCTCGGAGGTGGTCGATGACCGCGCGAATAACTAGCTCTGAATAAAAAATTCATTTTGACGGACATTCGAAATTTTTATGAACTTACCTCCCTATCCACAGTTTAGCTTTAATTCCCCTTAGGATGAAATCTAAATCCACTTCCTGCTCCTGCTCCGTCAACTCCAACAACTCAATTTGAATAAAGTGAGAGAGCCTTCCGGTCATCCATCTTCGAATGAACACTTTGAATTGCTTGTTTGAGAGTTTAGAGCCTTCGACTTGAACGTATTGACATTTACATTTCAAAAGATGCTCTAAAGTAAACCAGTGAGCCGAGGTCAATTTTAACCAGTGCCCCGTCAACAGTTTTCCGGTAAACTTGAAGTCATCAGAGGTTTCCATGTCACTGTCTAAGTCGGCTGTTACGGTGGACAGAAGATAGCTGTAGTCGGAGTGCGAAAGTTTCGCATTACGATCCACACTGATTTTTCTCACTCTTGTTGAATCCTCGATAGAATAGTTTTGCATAGAAATTAGGTAATGCATTAGTCGCCTAAAATCTGGCACGGCACTATCAAAGTTCCAAAAACTTCTATCAATGAAAAACTTTGTTCCAAAATACTTCACGAAAAACTGTAATCCGTTAACTCTCTCGTTCCAAAATGTGCACACTTGGTTATCAGAAAATATTGTAGGGACACAGGTTCCATCAATCATCAGATACTTCTTAGATCCTTTATATTGATCGATTTCGCTTATACAGTGGATATTTAGGGTGAAGCTGAGATTACCGTAAATCCTGTATTTGAAGCACACCTTTATTAGAAGCACACCTGTAATAGACGCACACCCTTAGACCCCCTACGAAAAATATACGCACACCCTCTAATAGAAGCACACCTGTAATAAGCGCACATCCTAATATAAACGCCCACCCCGTTTCAAACGTGTCTTTTTGTGCTATTTTACGTCGTCAGACTTGATCCGGGGTTGCAGAGGAGTTTAAGAAAACGCAATTTTTCGATGAAATGGTGTTTGACTATGCTTTTTTGAATTAAAATGATGAAAATTGATGTTCTCGACAATTTTAAGTGGAAGTTGATTGGTTTCGGATGTGGTTTGGGAAAAATTCGGTGAAATTCATCCGAAATTTTCATTCCGGACCGACCGGAGAAGGCAACTTTTTCTAGAAAAAAACGATCGAAAAATAGAAGCACACCCTGTATTAGAAGCACACCTGTAATAGACGCACACTCTCGCGACCCATCTGAAAAATTAACGCACATGTGCGTCAAATACAGGATTTACGGTATATTCTACACCAACAGTCAGTTTTAGGACATCGGAAACTACGACTGACAGGTATTTATAGTTTCTGGCAAGCTTCTCTTTTAAATCAGAACCACTCTGAGCTTCTGCCAGCAACAATCGGAATCTATAAAATCTCTGACGTCTAAAGATAATCTTACTTCAAACTCACTTATCCGAATTAGTGAAACAATTCTCTCTTCTAAATTCATAATCCAAAAACGACGGGGTCCTTCCACATGCTTTCACAGCTCTATCGGCTCGTCTGCTGCCTAGGGAGATAGCGAGTCTGTAATTAAAATTGTGAAATGGTAAGAACAACAAGAAACTTACAATTCGCTATCTTCTCCACATGCAATGACGACTTTCAGGGCCAGGAACGGGAGTTTGAGAATAGGAACGGGCATCGATTGGAATGCAAGGGAATAGGCACTGTTCGTTAAGCAGAACGATGGGATGAATGAGAGTTTGAGGGAGGATGTAGGGGTGAGGAGATGGGTGTAAAGGCTAATCCCTCTTACAATGTTTGATAGGATCTCGTGGATACAAGAGGAAAGAGGGTGGAGATTCTAGAGACCACTGACAGAGAAGAGGTCAAAACGTTTGGACCTGTCTGCCAAACATCACAGTCTCCTTTCATACACAGGTTGAAGGGCCCCAGCTGCCCGACCCGTTGAGAAAAAGGTGTGCTACTACTCGTATCGATCGCTCGTCCCTCTTAAAACTACTCCTGCCCGTATTTCTATCAACCGTTTCTGAGTTGAAACCAAATATGCCGTTGGTGTTTCTGAATTTCCCTTACCCAGTCAGGAAAAACCTTGTCGATCAAATGACAAAAACTGACTTGTAAGTTGAATGTTCAGATAATTCTTCAAATTTCAATTCATATTTTAGGGTCCGTGTGTCACTCCAAAGCCACAAAGCAGACATGGCTCTCAAAGAATGTGGGAAAAACAACGTTTCATTCTATAATTTGGATAGGGCAGAGTTGAGAGAGCTCAGTCCATTCGATCGGTATGTTTTTGATTTCAAAAAACTGTTTTATCATTGTAATGTCTTTTAGAGCGGAGTTTTTTCTGCTAGAAGCTGCCCGACAAGGTACGCTTCCCGAATAGCAAATCGAAATGTTTGTTGAAGTCTGCGAAAGATTCTCTTTTGAACTCCGCAGTCACGAAAATAACTTCAATATTTGTATGGAAATTGATTCGTTCAAGAACATTGACAGTTACTCTGGAGTGAGAAAGAACCTGATGATAGGAGATCACTATGTTCCAATCATCATTACGGTTGACAAGAGACTGATTTCCTTTTGGAATAACAAGGCAACGGGATTGATTTCTGTACTTCAATTTTTCTCCGAGGATTACGGTCTTCCAGTCAGCTCACTCAAGCTATATAAATATGAAAGCCCGGATTTTTCGAAAAATCTCAGAAGAATTGTTCGTGCTTCCTCTCAACTAGATATTCGTGAAGCCTCTGCACTTGATACCGATAAGAACATTTCTGAGGATGACTATGCATTCATCCTGGAGAACATTGCAGTCAATGGAGCTTTTAGAGGATATTGCAAAACAAGGGATGGTTTTCAATTCAATAAAACAATCAATGCAAAATCTATTTCAATTCAGTATGGTCACTGGTTTAAAATTGAGAATCTCCTCAGTTGTAAGTGCAACGACTACATTTCGGTAGATGGCTCGAAGTTTACCAAGAATGAGGTGCAGACGTTCTTGAGACAGTGGAAAACAAGGGAGTTTCCCGAACTGACAAGGGAAGGCCCTCAGGTGTCCGATCGGGATCGACTAGATATTTTGTGGGTAGATAGCCCGTGGGTATAACAACATATTCTCAAAATTATAGCGGCGCTCTTTCAGGTTTACGGGAGTTACACAACAATTTTAGATTTTTCATGAATTTCTGGTACCGTGACTTTAGAAGACTATATCTCCGTTAATTTTTGTCGGATTCTTTTGGTTTTTTGCTCATTCTGACTTGTAATTAGTACTCTTCAAAAAAGCCTCTTGACATGTTACACGAAGTATTTCACCAGTTCTGGAAAAGTTGAAAATGTGAAAATGTATGAATCAGGTGGTTTCGATAAGTGCCAATTTTTGAACATCCGGCCTCGGGAGACTATCACCATTTGGTTAAGGGTGCCAAATACTGTCACTATGCATGCTCAAATATAGGTCTCACCTTTGACTTACGGGACTTATTTTGAGTTTTTCAAAAAATATTCCGATTCCCATGTATAGGGATACGTGGAATTTCAGGCTTGAAAATGAAATTGCCGTTATTTGAGTAGGAAAATGAAATTTAATCACAAAATTTAGTAAGCTGAACTTGTATCACATCGACAAATATCAAAAAACAGAAATTGAGAATTTTCGTTTTCATCATTTTTTGAGGCATATGACGTATCCCTGGACGTATCACATGGAAATCGGAATATTTTTTGAAAAACTCAAAATAAGTCCCGTAAGTCAAAGGTGAGACCTATATTTGAGCATGCATAGTGACAGTATTTGGCACCCTTAACCAAATGGTGATAGTCTCCCGAGGCCGGATGTTCAAAAATTGGCACTTATCGAAACCACCTGATTCATACATTTTCACATTTTCAACTTTTCCAGAACTGGTGAAATACTTCGTGTAACATGTCAAGAGGCTTTTTTGAAGAGTACTAATTACAAGTCAGAATGAGCAAAAAACCAAAAGAATCCGACAAAAATTAACGGAGATATAGTCTTCTAAAGTCACGGTACCAGAAATTCATGAAAAATCTAAAATTGTTGTGTAACTCCCGTAAACCTGAAAGAGCGCCGCTATAATTTTGAGAATATGTTGTTATACCCACGGGCTATCTACCCACAAAATATCTAGTCGATCCCGATCGGACACCTGAGGGCCTTCCCTTGTGAGATCACTGAACATAGACACAAAAATGCGTGACCCTTCAGCTGCTATAAAAGGATTCAGACGACATACGGAGGGGTCCAGATCTCAAGATGGAATCCTCGTAAGACTTTCTGGTACGTATATCAAAGGACACGGACAGGTATACGGCAGTATTAACGAGCGAGGCTCAGCGTTCAAGATGGAGGTTCTCCGCAGTCAGCAACAACAATAATCTGAACAAAACTAAGGGAGACGACGATTCAACCACTGAAAATGAAATAAATTTCAATTTGCTTTCTATTTGTTGTGAATAAACTTTGAAAAAGGCATTGGGTAAAACTGTCATAGTAAACGTTGAATAACAGACCTATCATACCATTCTATTCTCACCAGTGCAAAAGGTTTTCACTCTGAGAAAAAAATAATTTCTTATAAGATGGTGAGCAGAAAATGCACCAATTCTTAAAGCGCGCTGCCCAACTTTTTTGATTGCAATGTTTTTGCTAACTTCCTCTCCATTTTCGCCTGCTTACGCCTCTAACCCGACCCTCTTGCTTGAACACAAAACGCCTCCTTTCATTTTTTCTCCTCTTGCGTTACTTGCTTCCAAAGACTCATATCATTGCCAGCCGGCTAGCTAACGTCACTACTCAACACCAAGGGACAGTCGTCTTCCCTACACAGAGGGAGAAAACTCCAGCTGTCTGACCTGTAGAGAAAATAGTGTGTTCAATCTAGAGAGCATTCCTCTGTCTTTTTTTCTCTCCTGCCTCTAGAATATATGATCTTTCTTTCGTTTATTACTTTGTTGGTGTGTTTGTATTGCACTACTTTCAATCATCCGTTCGCCACATAACGCGTATTTCTATCCACTATTTCTGATTTGACATCAAGAATGCCGTTAATTTTCTTGAACTTTCCCTACCTAGCTATGAAAAACTTAGTGGACCAAATGAGTAAAACTGACCTGTAAGTTGAATATTCTTATTATTTTTCAAAATCCAATTTATAATTCAGGGTACGTGTTTCACTGCAAAGTCACAGAGCAGATATGGCTCTCAAAGAATGTGGGAAAAACAACGTTTCATTCTATAATTTGTATAGGTCAGAGTTGAGTCAACTCAGTGAATTCGATCGGTATGTTTTTGATTTTGAAATTTTTTTTTCATAATTTTACTTTTTTAGAGCGGAGCTTTTTTTGCTAGAAGCTGCCCGACAAGGTACGCTTCCCGGATGGCGAATCGAATTGTTCGTTGAAGTCTCCGAAAAATTTTCTTTCGAACTCCACAGTCACGCAAATGACTTTTATTTTTTGATAGAAGTCGATTCGCTCAAGAACACTGGCAGTTACTCTGGAGTGCGGAAAAACCTAATGATTGGCGATCACTATGTTCCCATCATCATTACGGATGACAAGAAACTAATTTCCTTTTGGAATAACAAAGCAACGGGATTGATTTTTGTACTTCAGTTTTTCTCCGAGGATTACGGTCTTTCAGTCAGTTCACTCAAGTTACATAACTCTGTAAGTCCGGATTACTCGAAAAATCTTAGAAGAATTGTCCGCGCTTGCTCCCAACTGGATATTCGTCAAGCCTTTGTACTTCCTGGTATTGATGCCGAAAAGAACATTTCCGAGGATGATTATACATTCATTTTGGAGAACATTGCAGTCAATGGAGCTTTTAGAGGATTTTGCAAAACAAGCGATGGTTTTCAATTCAATCGGAAAATTAATGCTAAATCTATTTTGATTTCCAAGGCTCACTGGTTTACAGCTGAGCAACTTTTCAACAGCAAGGACTACACACGCATCTGGATAGACGATTCAAAATTCACAAAAAACGAGGTGCAAACATTCCTGAGGCTGTGGAAAGCTGGAGAGTTCCCTGAACTGAATTTCTTCAGCATAGACACAAACATGGAAGACCCTTTTGACGCTTTGGAAGGCTTTGAACGGTGTCATCAACAACGTCCAGAGTAAGATTACTGCTTTCCATCCTATAAGAAATTCTATTTTTCAGGGATCCTAATGGAGACTATTACCCGAGTATTCAAGGGTTCGGGCAAAACTTTGGTACGATTGGTGTCCGAGATAAAAAATTCACCTTGGCGGTTTGTCCTATTCAGGAGCAACCGGAAGCAGAAGATAGGAGTTCAGAAGACGAGGAAGAAGAGGATGAGGAAGACTTCGATAACTAGAATTCCAATGAATAATTTTTTGTAAGAACCACGCAAGAGAAAGAAAAAATGTTCTTATTTATTTCAAATTCATTGTGAATGAACTTCAAGAGACACAACTTCTAGAACAAAAAAATTATTAATGCCACCTTCGCCATATTTCAAAATGGTAAAGGTGACCATGGGCCTTATCCTTGGAAAATTCGCTCTATTGAAGAAAAAAAGAGCCCATGGGGTTGACGAGACAGAATAGGGGGAATTTTTCTGAGACCCTTCATGGGACCCCTATTTTGTCCACCAACCCCATGGGACCCCTATTCTACAATAGAGCCAAAAAAATTATTTCGAAAGATTTTTAAAGCAAATCAAGTACTTCAGGTACTTGATAAAACTTCACTTCGAAATAATCGGAGGGATAGTCAGTGATGGTAACTTTTGCTCTGGCGCCATCTCGTCCAATCACTCTTGGATTAGAATTTCCCCAATTTCTGAAAATAATTCTCTATAAATAGATTAAACATCCGGACAAACTTACACAAACTGTCTTCGTTCTACCTGGAGTCCTTTCAATAAAACCTTCTCATTGATAAATTCTCCCATTTTTAGTCTGATTTCAGCTAACTTCGGGAATTTCCCTTGTAGCCAATGGTCCAGGATCATTCTGCATTCCTTATTGGAAACCTTTGAACTTGCCAAGTCAATTCCCCTATACATATCTGCGCTCAAAAGTTGCTCAAAGGTGAACCAGTCGCCAGAAATATAAATTGACCCCGCTTGAATTTTCCCATCGAATTCAAAATTCTTAGGAGGGTCAGCCACGGCAAAGAACTTCCCATCAGCTTTTACATTCTCCAACACAAGCTTGTAATCCTCTGCTTTCAAGGACCCACACACCACAACCCTGTCAACAGTTTGTGTAGCAACATAAGCTACAACTTTCTTTAAGGTCACCGAAAACTCTTGCTTGTTGAACCCATCGATTTTCAAAAATTCAATTTTTAGTTCGAAATTGTTTTTGAAAAACTTCATGAGAAACAGTAACCCTTCCGATTTATCACTCCAAAATGTGCATAGCTTGTTTCTTTTGGATACTATAACCGGAACCAAAGTGTCCCCAAACCTTATATTCTTACGGACCCCTTTGAATTGATTGATTTTGTAGAGGTTCTCGGGGTGAATGGAAAATGAACAGTCATTATTCCAGCCGACATTTAAGCATAGCTCATTTGCAACTGTGATAGACAGGGCTGGGTTGGTACCTGTGCGTTCAATTCTGAGGGGAGTCTCTTGTAGGAATAGTTCTAGTCTAAAAAAATTCAGAAAATTATGAAAAACTATGGCATAGCAGATGACTACGCGCCCCATTGATGTCGCCGTCCGCCACGTTGCAAAAACTAGGCCAGTCATCGTGGCCTAGCTGTTTCAACGACGGTGTTATCAATGGGGCGCATTTTCTTAATAAGTCTAGACAACTCACTTTTCCAAATCATTGAATGATTTGTAATCTTTTTTCCCTTCAACTTTAAGAATCGAGGCACGATGATTCGTGTAGCTGCTTACAATTCTTCCAGTCTTCTGGCTGCACAGGGACAGTTTTAATCTGCAAAACCAAAACAATTAGTGTTAGCCTAGACAAGAAAACTTACAGCTCAAGATTATCTGCACAAGATAACACAACCTTCAGAACGAGGTATGGAAGACGGAGGATTGGGATCGGCATTGTCGGGAATGAGATGGCTGCAAGACTGACTTAAAGAGTTTGCAGGCCTGACTCCTTCCAGAGTAGAGGATTAGTGGGGGGGGGGGATTAGATTAGGTAGAGTTTCACCCCGTGCTCTAAATCTCTGTTTGAAAAGAGGCTGTTTATTAGTGGTGGGCTGGCAGTTATACGGTCTTGACCTCTCCCTGTCGGCTGTCTTCAGAACCCTCTCGAACACTCTAAAAGGGATTAGTTTTTACCCCTATCTCCACTCCCCCCATCCTCTTTCAAACTCTCATTGATTCCATCGTTCTGCTCAACGAACGGTGCCTACTCCCTCATATCCCAATCGATCCGTTTGAAATGCCCGTTCCTATCCTCAAACTCCCGTTCCTGGCCCTGAAAGTCGTCATTGCATGTGGAGACGATATAGAATTGTAAGTTTCTAATCCTGAATAGCCAACATCTTCAAAAAAAAAACATTCACAAATTGCAGACTCGCCATCTCCCTGGGCAGCAGACGAGCCGATAGAGTTGTAAAAGCATGTGGAAGGATCCCGTCGATTTTGGATGTGGAATTTGGAAGAGAGAAAGTTTTCACTAATTCGGATAAGTGAGTTTGAAGTAAGAATATCTTTAGAGGTCTGAGATTTTATAGATTTCGATTGTTGCTGTCAGAAGCTCAAAATGGTTCTGACTTGAGAGAGAAGCTTGTCAGATCTCATAGATACCTGTCAGTCGTAGTTTCCGATGTCCTAAAATTGACTGTTGGTGTAAAATATAATCTCCGCTTTACCTTGAATATCCTCTGTACAAGCGACATCGATCGATATGAAGGATATAAGATGGATCTAAGGATTGATGGAACCAGTGTCCCTACAATATTTTCTGATCACCAAGTGTGCACATTTTGGAACGAGAGAGTTAACGGACTACAGTTTTTCGTGAAATATTTTGGAACAAAGTTT
>GL379919.1:323486-344637 GCA_000143925.2 Caenorhabditis brenneri | reverse complement strand
TCTACCGGATCCACAGGTACGCCTCCACTTGCACAAATTTCAACCGAACGCTTAGACCACACCGATGCACCGCACTGTCTGAGTGCCGGACTTTTACATATTCTAATTATTTTTCAGATGGTGGATCCAACTAACCACCGATTCTTCTTCACTCTTCACAACCTACTTCAAAACTCAAAGACTTAATTATATAAAACTCACTATTTCTACGCAAATAAAACAAGTTTCAGGATTCAGGACCACAAGACACATTATCACTTTTAGTACAGTAACTCTGTCCCACATTCATTTTCACATCCCTTTTAGTCTCCCTTTAGTCTCCCTTTTATTGGAATAATTATTTGTCAGGTGAGCAAAAAATGCTCCGAGTTGTATCGTAGAAAAAACTGAAGATTCTCAAAATAATATATTTTAATTTTTCAGGTACTTCCGTCGCAACAACTTCTAAGCCAAGTGAGTTTGGATAATTTTTGGGTGGTCCTAGATTTTTATGATAATTGTGGAAATCTCTTTTTTACTCACCCTTCTTTTTTTGTTTTAAATTTATTTTGGTTGCAGAGCCCAGTGTGACCTGTTTGTTCATGGTTGATCTGCAGTCGTCGGGAATAGATCAAGCAGCAATTGTTACTTATAACAAGGTAACTGATGAAGAAGATAATGCTTAGGAAAATTGTTTTTGCAGTATTACTCTTTTGCCCTGAATGTAGCTGGAAAGTTGAATAACCAGGCTGTCTTAACTGGTTATATTGATACCTTTGGATACTCTAGTGGTTTAAACGATCACGAAGATTATCCAACTGACAGTTACGCTGACTTCAGTAATATTGCAATCCCGATCGATGGTACTGATGATGATATTGATCTTGACTTAAAAGAGTAAGACTTTCGTCCGCATTTTCAAAAAATTTCAGAAAGATAGTTTCACAAAAGTGTTGAGTCTTAACAATCATTTTTGTCGAAAGTAATTAAAAAAATCATACCAGTTAAAATTAATGAAAACGGTTCGTTTTGTAACTTCAAGCAGGTTGCCAAGTTATTCTGCGATTCTCTAAATCTAAGTTTTTTTCCAATATAATTTTCCTGTGTAAGAAGTGGTATTTGATGAAATTTTAAATTGTCTTCCAGCGTTGATGCTTCTCTCAAGACTGCCCAATGGACACCACCAGTTAAGGATCAGACATGCATGATTTTCTTCTCTGCGGCGTAAGTTGTTTTTTTGGAATTTGAAATTTTATTGAACTTGGTCTGGCCAGTTTTGAAAGACCTTTGCAAAGTTTTTTCAAAATAGTTGATTGCATTTTTTTAGACCCGAAGCAATGTACGGAGGTAACTCAATTGAAACCACATACGACAGCTTCACGACGGTTATCGGAGTTCTTGTTGGAGGTATTTTTTCATGCTTATTAGTTTTCTCAACCAAGTTTTCCTTTGCAGCTGAAACTTCCATCCCGGGATTAACAGATCCAATTGCTGCTTCAACACTGACAGATGCTGATGCTGAAGCTGTTGTTCAGAAACTTCTGGAAAGTCTACCCCCTGTTTAATATTTTTGTAATTTGAATATTCCAAACACCCAACGGTTTTTCTCCTTCTCCCTGTATTTCGGTTTTCCAAAATTATTCCACATTCCAATTCTTCCTCCCTCCTTTTTTCGGTATCAAAGTGGGCGGAGTTTTCTTGGATCCTGTTTCCTTCTCAAATCTCACCATTTCCCTTCATTCCTCTGATCTTTTTTGTTTCTATCTAGCCGCAATTATTTTTTTTCGAAAAAAAATATAAAAAAGAAACTGTCAGTTTCTCTTTAAACAACTACCAAGAGCTTTAACTCTATCCTCTTCATGATTAAAAAAGTCATTTCTCCTGATTTCTATATATGAAAACTTGTGGTTGTGTGCCCTTGCTTCCTTACTTCATTTTCCGTTTTTTCACTTATTTTGCATTAATAAAAATAATTTGTCCTGAATTCTTTTGTCAAAAGAAGATGTTCTAAGAACTTGTATTAATAAAGTTCGACTCAAAACATTTTCACATCTTATTTTTTCCAATTCTGATGAAAAAAATTCGTAAAATCCCAATTGAAGTCCAATTTCACAACAAAAATTGCAAAACTTTCTCCCGATTTTCTATTTTCATCACCTAGTTATAATGATAAGAAAGGTATCTTCCGGGAGAGGACATCCATAGAGATTAATGAGATAAGAAGTGACGTCACGTTGAAGATAAACTAGGTGATAATGAGAACAAATGTCTGCGGTGAAATGGGTGTCCGGTGAAAGCGAAAACATTTTGAAACGTTATTTTCAACTATAGATTTTTACATTCTTACTGAAGTTGTGACAAACAGTTGTTAAGCAAACAGAAAAATATGGAAATATATTGTCGTACCGTTCAAAAATATACGAATACGCAGGCTTCAGTTGCTTTCAGCGGAATAGAACTGATTTTGACAGGATTTCCAGGATGTTCGGGCTATCGAGCATAGCTTTGCTTGTTTTCTTCGGAATTTTGTCTAGTTAAAAAATTTTTTGTTGATGAACAAGCTCTGACTGGTCACAACAAACATTAAGTTTGGGCTATTTTCAACTCCCCTCATATATTCTAGCACGTAAAAAGTTTTCTAATGCCTGGCGCATGTTCAAATTCAGCACAAATCGGCTAAAATCAATTTTTAAAAAAGTGTTCGTATGCATTTTATCTGTGAAGTAAGTTTCGACATTTTCAAAATCATAGGACTTTCTGATTTCAAAATTTGCTCAAAACATGATTGACTGGGTAATTTTCCGAGGCCCAACCCGGCCCGGCGGCCCGGATTCAAAAAATATATATGATTTTTCAGATAACTTTCCATTTTTCACTGAAAATTCATCAAAATAGTGTGAAATGCTTCGAAAATACAAATTACTATTTTTTATGCTCGATATAAATTTGAAGCACAGAATTCGAGAACTTTTTTTTCGATTTCTCAAAAGTCGCGGTAATTTTCCGGGCCGAGCGGGCTTCTGGGCCAGGCCGGGTCCGGCCGTCACGAGTATGGTAATTTCCAAAGTTCGTAAGATAAACCCAAGGCATGGGAAAGTTCAGTTTTGCTTTTATCAGTAACCTGAAAGATTCCCCTCTTCAGAGTTGAGTCCAAACCCCGAGAATTAGTTCATTCGTAATTCTCTTTGAAACCTGTAGAAAAAATATATAACTAAAACAGCTAACATATCATCCAGGATTCGTTCTTATTTGTGTAATTCAGCTGTTTGCAAAAAACTGAAAATCTGTCAAAAATTCAATTTTTGGTTCACCAAAAAAAGTAGTTTATTTGAACTTTGTCAAAAAACTCAAGGCCTAACAGAAGCAGAAAAATCTACTCTGTCATTCATTTTCCTCGAATATTATCTACTTCCTTTTTTGTTTTTCATGGTATCCCCATTTCCTCCCCCGCCTAGAATTCCGATCACCCTCCATTCTCTCTTTCCTCATTTTCACCCTTTCTCTTTGATCGGTAGAACGAAAAAAGGAAACACAAGAAAAGCCAAGAAGATAGTGGAAAAGATACAGGGGTGGACTACCCAGTGATAAACAGGAAGGTTGCAAGCTTGTTATTAGTCGCAATGCGTGTATACTTCCCTTCTCCATCCCAACAGTCCAAGTCCTTCTTCATCATTTTCTTGTCTCTCTTCATCCCCCCTCCCTTTTTCTCTTTTTGGCTTCTCTTCCCGAAGCAGGCCTTCTCCCCCAACTGCCTCCCCTTTTTCCCTTCCCCCAACACAACGCCGTCATCAAGATTAAGCCCTGTATGGCCCGCCCACTTTTGGATTCTTCTCCCATTTTTCTTTTCTTCCACCCCCCCTCCCCCCTTTGAAGCCTATTGATCTACAGGCTTTTTGGTGCTGCCTTTTCCAATTGAGATGGTTTTTTTTGTTTGGTTTTGTTACTTTTTAGTTACTTTTGTAGGGTTCAAAGCCTAGTTTTTGTTCTAGGATAGGGGTAGCTATAATCTATGATACTCATGATTTCTCTGAATTGAATGGCACCAAAAATTCCTAGCGTTTGTAGTCAGTTTTCAAAAAAAATTTCTGTGATTCGAAATTTTTATGATCGGCCCATTCCAAAGTTAAGACCATCTATTTTGGAATTCGGTCCTTTTTTTCTATGAGTAAATAACTTTTTAGGACCTGTTTCTGTATTCGGTTTCAACCAGTTTTAGGTATTATTCCAGAGTTTGTGCATGGAATTCAAAACTGGGAAAAAATTATTTCTCGAATTTTCGAAAAAAAAACTCTGTGCTCAAAAAATTCAAAAACACAATAACCTGCACTATTAATTGTTTGTCCCCAATTCGGAGAAAAAAGTTTTGAAAACATTACAAAAAAAGTTTTTTTTCGATAAGTGACTGTTGGTTCAGTTTTCAAATTGCTTATTAATAAAAATCGGATCGGTTGCACCAAAAAACTTCAAACTATCTCATTTTTCTACTTTCTTATGCCTTTCTATTAGAGGTAACATGAACTTTTTCTATCATTTTTTTTGGATTTCAAGAACATCACATTTCAAAAATTCACAACACAAATCACAACTACTTTTTTGCATAATCTCTATCATTTTCTATTCATATATACATTTCTAGCCTCCAACACCTCCCTTTTCCTCCCCTTTTCTCCCAAAAAATATATGAACACATGTTGCTAATATTCGATCTCAAGTATGTCTCTCCCCCTTAATTTCCCCGTCCACAATGTTCATTATTTCCGTTCGTTCACTTTTTTTCCTTATGAAAAGTCAGTCAAAACCAAAAACCACTGGAACCCTTGCAGAATGCGCCATCGAGCGTTCTCTTTCCTAGTCCTTCTCTTTTCAATTCTACAAAATATTGATGCCTCCTACTGTGGTGCGAATGGGGTGCCCTACAGCTTGGAAATCCTGTCCGATGGTTTGTTTGCACTGTTCTGGGAAGGATTTATGGGTGTCTTTTGTAGGTTCACCGGTGCTTGGTTGCGCACAGCCGACTTGTATGGCGGAACCATCAGAAGATTACGAGGATAGCACGTTTATAGCGAATGCCGCCGGACAGGAGGATGGATTTTTCCGGGAAGGTGACAGGCAGAGGAAGAGTTATACACAGAGTTATAAGCCAAAGGCGGTGAGTAGAAAAAAACACGTATTGGATTTTTCAAAAAAGTTTTTTGGCGAAAAAAATGAAAATGATGTAATCGAATTTCAAAAAAAAAATTTTTGAACCACTAAATTTTTTTCCATAGTTTGTAGTTTTTCCTCTATTTTTCCAAAATTTTTTCTCTTCCTTCGTCTAAACCAAACCTGCTTCATCTTCCGCACTGCATACATAAATATTGGGCAAAAAATTGCGAAATATTCGCGCCGAATCGATGACTATCTTCATAATTAATGAGAAAAATATTTTTATTAGCCTAGATCCCCTTGATAACCATGTTCCAGCTGTTTTTTCCAAAGTTGTTTGTGAATGAAACACTTGAATTAGCCAAATTCTTAGAACGGAGATCATGAAAATTGTTTTGATGAAGTCCTAAAGCACCAAGCTATGCCCAATACACTCCAAAACTGTTAGGCAAGATCAAAAACTCAAAGATTTGCAGAAAATTGCGTCGTGAAGCTAATTTTGAGGGGAAATAGCCACTAATTTGAGGATTAGAGTAGTTAGTGGAAGGCAGTTTTTGATCTTTTTTGGATCGGGCAACTAGTGGTTTTGTGGGGACGGAAAATGATGTCAGAAATGGTTTTCTGATGGTTTTGGGGTGAAACTGAATAGGTTTTGGAAATATTGATCAGGATGCTCATGTGTATTCTGAGCAATTTTGAAAGAAAAGTATTTTTTTAGTTTCTAATGCGATTTTGGGAATTTTTGGATACTGTTCAGAAGTCAAATACAAAACATTTCGGAAATCTATGAAATTATTGTTTTTTCCAGTTTTATACGTGATTTACAGCAGCTAGCCGACAGTTTTTATCCGAAAATTTCAAAATTTCAAATCCAAAAAATAATAATTTTGACTTTGATTTGCACTGATTTTTCCGATTTTCTCAAAGAAAGTTAGTGCAAAACTGGATTTTTCGTCATTTTGAAACTCACGATTTTCGAAAAATCGGAATTTTTGAATTCGGATGTTTGATTTTGAAAAATTTTTCTCAAAAGATCACAATGAACTCATTTTCTATGCCACTGTTCAAAATCTTTTTTCCATTCCAAGGAATTTCCAAAAAACCAAACTTCCCCTCTTTCTTCCCTCAACAAATCATTCTCCCTCCACACCCATTCCTTTTTTCTTCTCCACACAAACTTCCCTCATATGTTGCCAGTTAATCAAGATAGCCTTTTTCCATTCTCTATCGGCTTACTAACAACTTTCCTCATTGTCTTCCCCCATCTTCTTCCCGATCGTCTTTTGTCTCTTCGAATCCATCTATCCTCCGCGCATGTCCACGGCAGAAAAGAGTAAAAAGGGAGGAGGAGAGGAACGATGGAAGTGAAAACACTTGTAATAAAAACACGACAACCAACTGTCTCATTAGCTTCAATCGGTCTTCTCTTTTAACCACCCCCACACACCGCCCAAGAGAAAAGTTTTTTCCCACGCAAAAGTTTTCTGGGTCGGGAACAGCAAGAGAAAGGGTGATAGGTTGATAAGGAAAGGAAAACTGTTTTCGGAGAAAGAAAGGAAGAAGAAAATAAAAGGTCAGGAGAAAGTGAAGGGTCGTATTTTGGGAGGGGATTCGTAGTTTGGTCGTTTTTGGCAAGGGGAAAAAAGTTACTGGAAATATAAACCTGTTAGATGGCAGAACGGTTTTTTCTACTTTCAAAAAATATTTAATCCTTGGCAAACCATTTTAGTGACCAATCTTTTGCAAAACCGATTATCCTCTTCTTGAGTTTTTTTTCTGAACGAATGATCAAAAATCTTGGCTTTTAGACAGAATAGATGGATTGTCTGGGGATAGGGAGAGGAGTGGGGGATCTTGGAGAGTGAAATGGAATTTTTTGAAAATCAAAGTTTTGAGAAAATTTGCTTAATGGTTATTTTGTGACACACAAGCCTAGAAATGTGAGAAAAAAAATAATTTTTGAATTCGAAAATATTTTCAAAATCTGAATATCCGATGTTCAAACCAAAAATTTTGATGAAGCTGAATCTGAGATTTTTTGGGAAATTGAATGATTTCATAGTTATGATGTTTCATAGAAATTAGGACTAAAAGCATTTGATAGATTTTGTTACCTTGAAAATTTGGATGTTTTTATGCTGGGTTCCAAATCCAGGTTACTGTGAAACATACAACAGTACAACAGAGGTTTTTTCCTTGTTCCGCATGTTCAAAGCAACATATCTCGGTTGTTCTTGAATGTTTCAATTTGTGGTCAACTAAACAAATGTTTTTCTTTAAGTTTTGAACAAGTTGTTAGTTGAAAACTTTTTGATAACTCCAAAACCAACAGAGATATGCGGCTCTAACTATAAAGTGCTGGGTGTACCTCTAATACAGGTCATTCTTTGTTGCGGATTTCCAAGCTCGCAAAAACCTGATTCCCGTCAGAAATAAGAAAAAAATACTTCTTGTCTCGGCCTTGACTGACCTCAGACCCCAGGTTTTCACACTTTTATCGTCGAAATAAAAATCTCCAAGTCCCAATTTTCGAAAGTTCTGTCGAATTTCCATTTTTGTATCAAATTCCTATTTTCCTATCAGCGTTCCATTCAACCTTTCCCATTCTCTCACAATTTTTTCTCAAATCTCTCAATCCAAATCTTCTCCATCCTGCCAAAACCAATACCTTCACATCCCAACTTTTTTCATCTCCACACTATCCCCTTTAATCTCCCATTTTCCAAAAAAAAAAAGTTGCCATCCATTCAATTCTCTCTCTCAATCATGCAACAATCTCATATAATCCCGGTTGGTCACGCAATTGCAATTCAATCTTCATTTTAATACATTTCAACATTCCATCATCTAATATCCCTCCCCCCTCTTTTCCCTATAAGCTTTTTTGGCTACAAACAGGCGTACTATTAGTAAATTGGATTCGATGATGGATGCAAAAGTTGAGAAAAGTGACGAGGGGCAATTTGTAACGACAAAAATAAAATAAAACTTTCAATAACTAGTTAAGAAATTGAAATTTTTCGGAGAAGACACATCTAATTGTTAGCTTCCGTTCGTCACCCTTTTCTTCTCTGGCGGGACACCTTGTCAGCCTCTATGACGACGTCACCTCCCCCCTCCGACCAAATAAATGTCACGCTTCAATATTACGACTTGGGGGGCTAACTAACCAAACACGTATTGTTAGCTTTAGGTAGATTTTTGGAAGATATCTATTCGTGTTCTTCTATATGAGTCATTTGGAACGCTGGTTACTTTAGAAGAGAGAACCCCTGCTGAGAAAAGTTAGAGGAGAAAGAAAAAAGGGGAAAGGTGTTGTGATGACTAATTACTGCGGTAGTGGAACTACATTGGCAAAAAAAGAAGAGAAAAACTACTCGAAAGTTATTTTCAAGGGGTGGTCAAGTAGAGGAAAAAAAGACAGTCATTGAGAGGGAAGTTGAAATTTTGGCAAGTGTTGTAAAAGGTCAGAATTGAAAAGCAAAGAAATGATTCGAAAAGTGAAAGTTTCAACGTTTTTTTGGAAATATAGAAAAATTTGAAGCAGTTTTGATAGTTTTTTTTTTCATACTTGTGACGGGCCGGGCCCGGGAAATTACCGGGAATTTCGAAAAATAGGAAAAAATACTTCCAAATTTTTGTGCTCCAGGGTTATATTTAGAATGAAAACAGTAGTTTGTGTTTTTAAAGCAATTCACACTATTTTGATGGATTTCCAGTAAAAAAATTTTCTGAAAAAGTGAAAATTTTTTTGAAAAAAAAACAAGTATGGTTTTTTGTAGAATGGAAACATCAAAAAAATTTTTTCGATACGTCTAAAAACTGCTTCTAGGATCAAACTCACCAAAGACTTCCACTATCGAAATTCAAAAAAAAATATGTTTTGAGTTCTATTCTCCTTCATGAAAATTGTTTGGATTAAATACCTGATTCAGTCCGTTTTCGTTCCAAAATAGTGGCTCGTTGTCAATAGCATTCCGTTCAATTACTGTAAAGCCTGTAACACTCATTTACTGAGTTCTTTATTTTCACAGCCGCACATCTCGGTCATTTTCAGAGTTATTTAAAAAGTTTTCAACTGATGAAATGTTCAAAATGTGTTTTTTGCCATTTCTTCAGTAGACAACATCTTTGAAATCTCAAAAACAACTGAGATAAGTTGCTCTAAATATACACTACTTGATGCAGCTTCATTGCATACTCAGTGGTCACCATTGGACCTGAAAAACTGTGTCAGGTTGTTTCATAGAGTTTTCTTATCTGAAGCGAACCTGAAATTCTATGATTCTGGTCGACAAAACGTGCCCCGGGAAAATTTTTCGAAATAAATATGTTCCTAGGTACAAAAAAAATTTTTGTGACCAGTCTAGCCAAAAAATGCCGAGGAACCTTTTTTTTTCTAAAGCTAGACGCCTTGCAATACTTTTTCGTTGCCTGAAAATGCATTATTTTCCCTTGCTTTTGCTAACTTTTTTTTCTTCAAAACACCTATTTCTGAATCATTTTCGATTGTTTCGAAAACATTTTTTTCCAAATTATTCTTTCTTCCTTTCTTATCTCTGACCCAATAATCCTTCTCTTTTCTCTCTACTATCACCTTTTGATAACCTCATCAATCGATTGATAAATTACAACTAATTAGTGACATTCACCGTTCTTTTTCATCATCTTCCAAATTGAGAACATTTTCTCTTTCTCCGTATACAAAAAAAGAGAAGAAACACAATTCCTCGCGCGCAAAAACGCATTGAAAAGATAAGATCAATCGCGTATCACGTTTATTCGATTAGGTCATTTCACTTCACTCATTTCATTTTTCGCTTCATCCCCTTTTCTTTTTCTCCCCACAACAAAAAAAGGAAAGAAGGGAAATTGGGTTTCTTAACGAAAAAAGTTTATATAGATTCATATGGATGGCAGATATTACAAGCATTACAAACCTAGAAAAGACCAAAAGATCAAACCGTTTGTTACTTTTTTTCAGGAATGCCCTGGCCAATTCTCGGACTTTGCGTGTACCAAGAAAAACCAGTGGGTCGGCGGAATCGACTTCATCGATCATCCAAGACAACCGTAAGAGATCTTTGAGACATTTCCGCTCATTGCTAATGAGATTGAAAAGTGATAATTGGAGGGTGAAAGTGATAGGGGGACAGATCGTGATCAAAAATATTTTCGTTCTATGCTTTTGACGTTTCTGGTAAAGTGAGGGAAAAGGGAAAGGTGATATATTTGGAGTGGTGAAACCAGTGAAAACGTAAAAATAGTAAAAAAAAAGTCAAAAAAGCAGATAAAGCAAAGATTCAGAGTAATATTTTCAAAAAAAAAAAATGTAATTTTCGGCAATGACTCCAAAAAAACCGTCTGAAATACCGTTAATTCTGTAATAGAGACAGACGAAGTACTGTATGTTCAGAGCAGCATATCTCAGTTTTTTGAAAAGTTATCAAAAAGTCTTTAGCTGATAAAGAGTTTGAATTGTCTTGATGACCTTTTTTTCCAAATGGATACATTTGAAATTTTCAAAGGCAACCGAGATATGTTTCTTTGAAGATAGTGGAGGGGCTTTGTTACAGGACTTACGATAGTTAGGACTAGCACAATTGAGAACACTATTTTTTTCAATTTTGAGTGATAATATTTTTATACTCGGTGTTCATTGGCATGTTTTGGTCAGAAAACAGAAGTTTTTCAGTTTTCGGTCGGAAATCGAGTTTAAATTTGGATAATCAGTTGCTGCCCGAGTTTGGTATAAAACTTATGGTCGAAAATTTAGCGAACAGAAAGTTGTTAGAAAGCTGGAAGGGTGAAGCAAAACTTTTGGCCGGTTTTTATAGAGTTTTGCATGCTACTTTGTTTGGATTCGTTCATTTTGCAACTAAATATAGCCGGCCTGAACGAAGTGCAATTATTCGCCCAAGATTTTTTTTGCACATGAAAACCAGCCAGTAATTAATATTTTTTTGGTTCGAAATTCTGAAAATTGAGTATATTTTTCTAGATCGTTTGGAAAGTTTTTTTGATTCACGTAGGAGAAAATGATACACTTTCGGGGAAGATTTTGCGGTCAAAATGATCCGTCCTATTGTTTCTTGGTTTCTATTAAGTTGTTACATAAGTCTTTGACACTTCTCAGTTTTCGAAAATATTTTTGTTCAAAGGGAACAATTTTTTTTGATCAATCTATTCACCATCAGAGTCGATGGCCTCTTGCCAGCGCATCGGAAGTTGAGAGATTCCGTTTTTGTAGGACTCCAGAGATTTTGAACACTGAACAAAATGAGAAAGTGTCCAAGACTAATGGAACAACCTAATAAGGCCGAAGCCAAAGTCTAACATTCCGTCCTAATTCCTAAATTTAGCAATTTTCATCGACCTTTTTGTAAAGCAATTTCAAAACATTTCTCACTTCAAAATTACTCCCATTCTCATTTCCGTTTTCCTTACCTAAATGTGCAATATATCACATTCCATTTCTACCTTTCCCTTAGTACCAATTACAATATCCGCTTCCTTTGTCCCCCAATTAATCTGTCACCTCGAAGTAAAATTATCATATTTCACACCTACATGTCATTTCACCAATTAATGTGCTTTCTCATTACAGATTGGTCCTTCAATGCTGCACGTTTGAAGGACTCCGATTTTCACAGGATGTCGGTGTCACTACCATCTCAGCAGGTGATTTATTTTTTTGCATTTGGTTTATTGGAAAACGGAAGTAGGGAAGAATGAGTCACGGTGTTTTGAAAAAGGCGTAGGGTTCATTGGGTATTTTCCGAAAAAGTTAGAAAAGGAATTCAATTTTTGATGTTTTTGAGTTTTTTCCGGAAATAGGTAACCCAGCCAAAAATGTGTTATTCCAGGAGAAGCGGTAACTGGTGGAGAAGTCGTTCGTGAGGGTCGTCAAATTTCATTCGATGTCATTGCGAACGTGAGAAAACTAGTGGACCCAGATGATCCAAAACGGTAATTTTCCTCACTTTTTTATCACTTCTAATTTCCGTTTTTCATTCAATTCTTTTTGCGAAAGAATAGAGAATTAAAACAAAAGATAAGAGGTGAAGACAGAAGAAAAGGAGGAAAGAAAAGCTGATAACAATTTTACGCTTCTTTGAACAAATTTTTATGAGACCTTGGAGAGGAATTGAAGGAAAAAAGAGGGAGAGGGGTGAATTTTATAGTTTTCAACGGATGTTTGAGGTACATTGTGATTTTTGATAGCTGAATTCGCAGAAAGATCATAACACAGAAAAAATAAGTTCGAAAGATTGAATTCATTGGAGGAGTGGTGGCGGGTTTTTAGCAAAAATGAGTGAGGTATGGGTTCTGTGAAAATCGTCTAGTTTTTTTTCTCAAGAACATTAATTCAAAACACCGTAAACCCTGTTACAGAGGATTGTCCAGTACCGTTTTCTCAGAGCAGAATATCTGGCTTGAATTTGGAAATTTCAAAAAATGGTCCGCTAGAAAAACGTTAATCATTCCATTTCAAACATTTTGATAGTTGGGAATTTTTTTCCTTACTACAAAAACAACCGAGATATGTTCCTCTAAAATCATATCGCTCTGTGGGCCTCTATTACAACTTTTACGATATCACCATACTTGCCGGTGTGCTAATGGAAAATTTTTTTCTCGGATTGGAATTTTCGAAAAAATTTCATCAATTTGTTTTGCAAAACGCTTCCAATAAAAATTTCAACTCCCACACAAAAGTATCAAAAACATCAATATTTCCCATTTCAACCCGAAATAGTATCATAAAAGCCATGTTACCCTAATAATCGTCTATCGAAAAATCAGCTCTGAAAACTCGGGCCAGGTTGATGAAATTTCCCAAATGGTCCGGCTCGTTCCCAATATAGGTAAAACTGCCTAAAACTCATTGGAAAAAAGGAGAATTTTCAGCTTCGGAGGTGATTTTAGGCGTGAGTTAGAATGTTCGTAGTTTCACAAAAACGAAAAATATGGAACGTGGCTTCATGGATTTTCATATGAAAATGAACAAAAACAGTTTCTATATGAAATCCTGGAACGTGAATTTCTATCAGTCATTTCCTCCAATAACCGTTTAGACGCACGAAACAGGAAATTCAAAGCTCACGAATTCGCCTCCTTCCAAATTCCTAAAATGCTTGGTTGTGCGCTCAAAATCGCACTGAAATCTTTTTTACAACAAAAATTCTCATTTGACCAAATTTGTAATTCTTTTCATTCAACAAACTTTCCAAATTTTCCAATAAACAAATGTAAGAAAGATCACTGACCCGACACTAACTACTACTATATTATCCAAGATCTCTTCTCATTTCACTTATTTCTCCTTTGCAGGAAGTTTTTTTGTTCGGGAAACCCCATGAATTCCGCAACTTATCATCACTTTTCATCTATTTTACACTTTTGTAAACCAACTTTTTTTTTCTTTCATTCCGCTCCTCAAAACATAAAATTATACGAGAACACCATACACAACTTGCCACATAAATCTCTAATCTACGCTAAGCTAGTGGTAGATAGTCATCTCCTTCTGTTGATGGAAATCTGAACTTTTTCTCTCTGCTTTCCTATTTTTTTCCCATAGAGGCGAGGGATTTTTGTCATATTCTCATCAAAATATTTTTCATTTTTTTTTTCAATTTTTTTTGGGAGGATCAAACCAACATATAATGTGTCATCAGTATTATCATAATTGATAAAATATGAGGATGAGGTGCGATCAACGATGCGTTGACAGGGGAGAGAATAGACAGAAATCCGGATTTTTGATTGCGTAGTGGGTGTTGTTTTTGATAGCAATACAGTCGTCATAGATATATAAACTTGATATTCCGAGTGATCAAAAAATTTGGAAGGAATTTTTGAGGGAAGAGTTTCGGAAATTTGAAATTCCAAGATGTAAATGGACCGAAAAATCAGGAAATAGACGGGGTGATATGAGTATGTGTAAACTTGAAAAATTATGGAATTTTTCAATTTTGGAGCGTACGTAAGCACAACCGGTTGAAAAATGGAAAAATGAGTATTGGAAATTAATGAAAGTGTACAAATCCGGAAAAGAAAAATAAAAAAATGAAAGATAGGCTAAAAACTTCTCAAGTTGGGTATCACATTTTCCATGTAAAGCTAGATCAGCTTTCTGACAAAAGCGTCATTCAGAAAAATTGGATTTTCTCGATTTTCTGCATATTTGGAACCTCTCCGACACTGAAAATTGAGAGCATAACTCCGGTTTTTTTGACTTTAGATGTTTCTTGACACCTCAAAGGAGTTACTAATTCAACTTATAGGTCCCTCTCATAGTTTCAAGGTTCAAGGTAATCACTAGAGTTTCCTATCCAGTTCATGAGTCTCTGATGCATTTTAGAGGCCTTGGTTAGTACGGAAAAAGACCGAAAATCAAGAAGGCTCAAATTTAAAGAATTTTAATTTTTGAAAAATTCATACCAAAAATTATGATTTTCCAGAACCTACTTCGAAGTCACAGTACGTCGTATGAACTGCCTACCGGACCCACCAGAGTTCGAAGTTGCATGTAAGTTTTTTTTCCCCGGTTTTTTTTGACAACCAATAATCATACTTGGAAAATTTCGGCCCGGCCAGGCCGATGGAAAATTTATCGGCCCGGAAAAGAATTATTGGAAAAGTTTCATCAACTTTGTTTTGCAAAACTCTTCCAAAATGTTCAACCTTTCTACGAAAGTATCAAAAACATCAATATTCTTCATTTCAACCCCAAATAACATCGTAAAACACCATTTAACCCTGAAAATAGTCTATTGAAAAATCAGCTCTAAAAACACCTGCCCGCCGGGCCGGCCCGTTCCAAGTATGACAATAACATCATCATATTTTTTTAGACGACGACGATGTTGAATCAGAAATCAGAAGAGTTCTTGGAAACGCCACCAACTCCGCCATGAACATTGGACACGACAACCATCCACATATCACCCACGAGAAGAAGGTTCCAAAGGATAGGCCATACAAAAGGAAACCTAAGACGTCGTCTACCAACAAGTAAGTACTAAACATTTTGAGGATTGATCAAAAAAAAATAATTTCAGTGTTGTCTCGGTGTTTGCTGAAGGAGGAGGAGGACACGGCGAGGAGAAGAAACCCAGACACGAGCCATTCATTGGAAGTTTTGGAGCAACTATTTTTGAGTGAGTTGTTTTCCTCGAAAAGTTGTTATTAGAAGATTGAAATTTGTTTAGTCTAACTTCATTTTTTGAAATTTTTTGAAGAAAACAATTTAATAATAGAAAATTTCCAGCCCCACTGCCGAAGCCAAAAAACACGAAGAACATGTTGAGTCCGCCACTCCACCACCAAGACGAGAACGTCAACCATATATTAGAAGGATAGTGACACCGAGGCCAAGAAGAGTAGTACCAACGACCACTACTGAAGCACCAACCACACATGCACCACCAGTTCAGGTTCAGGTATGAAAACTGGGATGGAGTTATTTATAATTCATGTCCAATCGGACGGACCCTGCTATAACGTTTTGTTGGATTAAAATTGCAAACTCAAAATTGAATAGAAATGTAGATTTTGCTGAGTAAAATACGCCTTGAGACTATAATCAAACCGGTGCCGATCAGGATGGTCTGACGTTGGTACAAAGTGTTTAGACGCGTACAACTGATCAAAATCCACACTTTTATATATTTGCTGCTCCCCAAAATTGCAATTTTGAGAAAAAAAAACAAACATTGCGGGCCTTTGCGGGACCAGCATACTCGGTTGAACATGTTCGCTTTTTTCTGAATTTTTTTTCGAAAATTTGAGTTTGAAAATATTTTCTGTCTGTTTAAACAATCCGAAATTTCAGCCAAATTCCTGCAAATTGAAAGAAAATCCTAGAAAGTGCCCCACCCAAACCTCTAAAGATCAAACTAAACATGTTCCTTCAACATGATTCATCGTTTCTCCCATTCTCTGTGTATCATTTGTTAAACAAACACGATATCACAACTTTTATGGGCATGATAAGAAAATCGAATGAACGCATAGTCATGTGTTCTGTGTTTTGTAACAAAGTGAAAAGAAAATTGATTGGGAACGGAAGTTGGGACTTTCACTCTAGAAAATGAACGGAAGGAGTTTTAGAATTAGTTTTCGTTCTAAAAACAGTCTGAATGTCTACATGAAAGCCCACGTAACAATTTAAATTTGGCGAGTTTGAAGTGTGAAAAATAATTTTTTGAAATTTAGTCCAACAAATGTCCCAAAAAAAGTTTTTCCTCACCAAACTTCTCATTTTTTCAGGTCGAACCAGTTACACAAGCAACCGTGGCTCCAAACCCGTTCGCCTTTGCCCCTCTCCCACCATTCCCACAATTCGGACTCCCTCAACCGAACCTTTTCCAATTCCCAGCTCCACCAGCTCCACCACCACCACCACCCCCTCCAGCAATGTTCGGAGTCCCACAAACCCCTCAACTGGCACCACTTCAACCTCAAACTCAACCATTCGGATTCTTCCAACCACCACCACAGCCCCAAGTTTTTGGAGGGTACGGATTGAATAATGGATTCCAACAACCAGCTCCAGTTTATGGACTCCAAGGAGTACAAAATGTGCAACCAAATAGTCAGTTCGATAATTTGGATGTGTACACGAAATCATTGCTGACAAATCCACAAAGTCCTTTCGCATTGCAAATGCCGACGTTTGGAGCTGCACCACCAGCACCACAATTCTTCGCACCACCACAACCACAAAAACAACAACCAGTGTTTGGAGCACAGGATCAGAAGGTGAGAAGAACAGTTTTTGATGAATTTTGGTGCGAAAAAGTGAAAATAATGGTTTTAGGCTGAAAAAATGGCTAAAAACAATTTCGAGTTTCCTGAATTTTGAAAACTTGCAGTCTGCATTTGATACTTTTGAATCAAAAAATCTGAGTGTTCAGTTTATGTCTCAAATAGGAGGAACAGAGCAAAAACTGCTCTTTTTTGCTTCCGGGTCTTTTGAAAGGCCCCAAAACAAATTTGAAGACCCTGAAAAAATAGGAGGAGCCTCAGAAAATTATCCGAGTCTTACACCTCATGTGATCGACTCTAGAAAATACCAGGGATCTCGAATTAGTACACTGACTCATATACAATTCCTAGGCCCCTGAAACAATATACTGGATTTCAGACTGAAACATGGGATGGTTTTTTTGAAGTTTTAAAAAATACCCGGGACCAAGGATGTGCAAAACAAAAATTCCGAAAAAAATCGAAAACCTTTTTTTTTTTTCGAATTATTTAGGGCTAAAAACCCAAAAAATGATTTTTCGGGATTTTTCATTTTCGAAATTTTCGGTTCTTTTATGAAAAATGGGCAAAAGGGCGGTGAAACATGAAAAAAAATACTTAAAACTGGCAACAACTATTTCACGAAAGTTTTTTTTCGAAAAAAAATTAGCGAAAAATTTTCCGTCGAAAAGTTTTTCGGAAAATGACCTTAAAAACGAAAAAAAATTTTCGGACGAAAACTTTTCGCGCAGCCCTGCGAGGGACCCTGAAAACTTTTTCCGGTAACGAAAAACGTTAAAAATCGAAAATTCTTTGAGAAAATGAGCAGAGTTTGAATTTTCAGAATCCGTCAGCCTCACAAAACTAGCTTTTTTTCTAATTAAACCTACCACCATTTATAAACATCTCACCTCAATTTTCAGCTTCAACGAGTCAACATCCAAGCCCCACAAAGAGAAATCGCAAATCAACCCGCACAATTCAGCCTTCAACCCCAACCAGACCCAAATCAGGCACCTAAACAAGAAACCTTAGGAGGCCTTTACAACCCTCCACCATTTGCTGCTCTTGGAACAACACTGTACAATTTCCAAGCTCACAATGGATAGATTTCTTTTCTTATTGGTATTTATGGTTTTTTTTTTATTTTTCTTTTTTTTTCCGATCTGTACTCTTGTTGGCTTCTGTTTAGGTTTTCTCATCCTGTTCTGCTCATCCAAAAATGGTGCTCAATTCAGTTTTTCCCTCTATCTAAAGGGCATCTCCGAAAGTCAAAAATTCAAAAAATTATCACTAAAAATAAGAAGAATAGTGTGAATTAGAAAGAAAACTTACTCTTGGTTTTTTTGTAAATTTTATTTCTTTGTTTAATTTTTTCAATGTAAAATATTGAAATAATAAAAATCTCACTCACTTTTTGTCACCCCCCTTCCCCCCAACAATTTCTTTCAATCTTACTGGTATTTCTTCATTTGTTCCCAATCCTAATTTATTTTTTCTCAAATTCATGTATTTTTCTGTCGCTTCTCCAGTTTTTTCCATCCCTTGACATTGTGAAAACTCAAGGCTCAGTGTGTTTGTTCCCCTTCATTCTATTTTTCAATGAATTTATGAAAAATGAGGTGTGGTTGCAAATGTATGAATGTGTGTACGAAACAATTGGCAACATTTTTGACAGGTTTGAGTAATGGCTGAACACGGTTTCGAAATTTATTGGTCTACCCCCAATAAATCTGTTTTGGTTTCCGCTCAGATGTAGTTGTATAGAAAGTAGGTTTGTAGTTTTTTTTCTGTTTGAGATTTCAGTCAGAATCGAGATACAAAAATTGTGACTATACAGCTACAAATAGTTGTTTTTAAGGGGTTTTGTCCCTGATTTTGCTTATTCAGCATTTTTTTCTGGTTGTTTTGATGAACTAGCTGTACAATAATTGGTGATTAGGAGTGTGTAAGGTTGAACCCAAAGTTTCTAACCTAGGCTCGTTTTTGAAATCTGAATAGTACTGATCATGAAACCATTTACTCAATAATAAAACCTAGTATGAATTTTTGGCTTCTTCAGAAAAAAAAAAGATTTTCGGTTCTGCCGTTTTCCAGGTATTTTTAAATTACCCGGGACTGTAAAAACCTTCGATCCCATGAAATCAAATAGGAAACTCCAGCAAACGCTCTAAGAACACATAATGACAGCAAAACTTGTTTAAAATATCTGTCGCCCTCTCAAAATGGTTCATACTTCGTATATGGGATTTTCTCGACATCTAGTAAAATACTCGAAGCCCCAAGAGCATTTTCCGTTACTAGTCATAAAAGTAAACAAAGTTAGAGTGTTTCTGATTTTGTAGGTTTTCCAAAGCTGAATAAAACCCCGTCAAAATACTTAGAACAGTTTTATACTGAATAAATAGATAGATTTATTCTTGACTTTTCAAAATTTCCCGTTGGAATGAACTCCCATTTTTGTTTCCTTTCATCCAACAGTGGTGAGATAATTTTCTGTAGAACATGTAAAAGAATTCTAAATTAGTCCTGACCAGGGCTGTTCGAAAGATTTTTGTCTGAAAATTTTCTTAAAGGTTTTTCGGTCATTTTCCAAAAACTTCTGCGAATTCTTTTCGGACAAAACCGAAAAAAATTTCGGAAAAAAACGGTTTTTTAGTTGTATGTTCTCATGTTTTTACTGCTTTTTTTTACTCATTTTTCATCAAAAAAAAAAACAAAAAGTTCGTAAAAAAACTGAAAATTCCCGAAAAAACATTTTTCGTTTTTTTCGCCCTTAAAAATTTGAAAAAAAAATTTCTCGTTTTTTTTTCGTCCTGAAATTTTGGAAAAAATACATTTTTCGATTTTTTCGGAAGTTCTTTTCGCACAGCCCTGGACCTGACTAAGTTCAAAGTAACAGCCTATCCAAAAAAAAATTATAAAGTCCCGCCAATTCACCATTTCTCAAGTTCCCATCCTGTGTTATTGAAATCTAACGAAAAAAGCAACAAAATCCATCTTTACTCATTCATTTCCTAAATTGATGGAGTATACGTGTGTATGTTTGAACAGCGGTTATTGAATAGGTAGTACATTCCGACTCATTTATTTGGTCACTTCTCCCCCCTTTTTGTTTGTCCCCCCTCCTCCCGTATTTCATTTCGATCCATTCATTGTACATTTGTTTGTGTCAATTTGAGGGAAAAAGGAGGAGAACGTGAAGAAAAGGAGGAGGCTATGTGAATTTCGTAATAATTGAGTAGTGACCGAATAAAAAAGTGAGGCAAGAAGGAGGAGGAGAGGGGGATAAGTAGGTGTAGGATTACTATACCTTTTAGTTGAGTCAGAGTTTCATTCCGTGGAACACAATAGAACTGGTTTTGACTGTACAATTTCTTTGAGAATAGCTGTTTTGAAATTGAAAAATGAGAAAGAGTTAGGTTTTGATTCCAAAGAGAAAAAAGAGAACCTAGGTAGTTCTTTTTGAAATAAACTCTAATTTTCAGAGTTGTGCATTCAGTTTTGATTTTGTAGCCAGTCTAGAAATGTTTCAGAGTTTTCTAAGAGAACGTATTTTTCCTGTCGGAAAAGGCACTCTGAGAAAATCAGGAGGTTTCATAGAAAGACTGTCCAGCTTTTTCTTTTTGAATTTTCAAAACTCGACATTCGCCTTTTTTTCAGTTTGGCCTCAGGTAGTTTTTTTACTCGACGAATTTTCAAAAATCGTTTTACTTAATTCAAAAATGTTTCACTCTTTCTCTACAATTTGCAGCAGAGCAGTTTTTGAAAAGTTTTCATGGGACCTACCTTAGATATTTTGTTTTCTAAAGGCACCAATCAGTTCGTCATAGAAAACTTTCAAATGACAGCCTGGAAATGTTGAAACATGGTCCAATTATATTCAAATTACGTTTCAAAAGAAAATAATGACGTTCTTTTTTTCAGTTGAATTTGAGTTTTTATAGACCGTATTGTCAATTTTTTTCTATGGTTCCAGAAAATTTTTAACGCATCAAGCATATTTTGAATGCTATTCTTGCAGCTGGAAACATTTTGTAAAACCATTTTCCTAGCAGTGAGTTTGTTCAACAAACATTTTTTCAAACAAGAATTTTCTAAATGTGTTGTTATATACGAGTTTTTCCTGTCTGGGAAGTATTTGTACAAAAAAAAATGAAAATTATACAGTTAGCTACATTCACAAATTTTTATGATCGTGAAAATATTTCTGCCTGCTTGGAAGTTGCTTGAAACTTGCTGAAATCAACTGAAAATTTTCAGTCTTGTGATA
>GL379919.1:284223-315858 GCA_000143925.2 Caenorhabditis brenneri | reverse complement strand
AAAAGTTTCACTCGTCTAAATGAAATTTGATAGTGTCCCTTCGATCTTTCATCTGCTCTCATCATCACATATGTTACAAATCATTTCATTCGAAATGAGATTTTGCACATACTTTAGAAAATATATATACCCAGCGAAAGTTTCTCAGAACAAATTCTCTGTTCTCTTAGAATTTTTATCTCCTCAAAAAGTAATAAAATCCGGGCTCTTTTTCTCAATCTTCTCAAAAAAATTCCACCATAAGTTTAGTTTAGTTTTTTGGTGTTAGGGAGATCTTGGGAATACATTTGTTCGTTCTTTTTTCTAAACAAAACTTTTTAGAAGGGGTTTGTGTTGGGAATTGGAGAGAATGGAGACACTCAGGGGACACATCCTCCAAAAACCATTTTCTAGTGGTGCAAAAACGAAGATAGCTCATCTTTTTTGTTTTAGTTTTGAGGTTTTTTAGGGAGATTTTTGAGAAAGATGGGAAATTTGTTTATTTTATTTTTTGCAAGAAAAAAGGAATAGGAGAAACAAAAAACTTTTGAAAATCTCGGAAACTAAAAATTGGAATTTTTAGCTAGGAAAATTTAGCTATAAAGTTCAAATTCTCAGATTTTTGAATATTGCTGTTCTTGGATTTTTCCATGTGTTTTTGAGGGTCAGATCATAATGGCCCGAATAGGGCCCGGCGCTAAAAATTTGACCTTTTTTCGAAATTTTTTTTCGAAATTTCAAGTTTTCAACTAAAACGTAGGGATTTCGTTGTTTCTGTTCAGTTTGAAAATGTTTTATAACCAAGAATGCCTGCTTAACAAAAATTAGTGAAATTCATAGCAAAATTTTGATTCTGGAAACCCGTGACAACTATGGGTCAGATCGATTTATTTTGTGAAAAAAAAATCTAGTTTTTTTGGTGTATCCTTGCAAAATTTCATACTTACATGCGAAATCTGAGTCCGGTCTCGGTTTATTGAAAACTGGATTTTTTTTGTGGAAAAATTAGCATTTTTGCACCTACATTTTATCAAACCTAATAAAAATCCTGAAATTATCCGAACTTCAGGCAAGTTCCTGAAAACTTGTCTTTCTAAGCTCAGCTGTACACCAAGAGTTGTTTAAAAATAGCTTCTCTCTGAATAAATTCCCTTCTCATTTTTTTTTCTGTTCCCAGTGCTCCTCTTCCTACCCTATCAATCAGTGCATTTGCCCCTTCTCCTCCTCCTTTTTTCCCTCCTTTTTTTCTCTTCTTACCCCAATTTTTCTCCATATGACGCTCCGTTTTTTAAGAGGAAACAGAAAAAAGAGAGGGCCGGAAGGCGGGTCTCAAGTGCAATCAACCTCCTTCTTCTTTCCACATTCTCAAGAGAGAGAGAAAGAAGATCTTGACGCCCCGTGTTAGGATGAGAGGGAGAGGGAATCAACAACACAATGTATAATTCATTTAGTGTATGAGAAGAAGGGAAGATTTTCTTTTTCTTCTTCTTTTCAGCAATTTCGTTCATTTCTCTCTTGTTGAGCCTCCTTTTCGAGCCAACAGCGACCACAAATGCTTAATTAATTT
Organism: Caenorhabditis brenneri; assembly: GCA_000143925.2. Taxonomy (NCBI): domain Eukaryota; kingdom Metazoa; phylum Nematoda; class Chromadorea; order Rhabditida; family Rhabditidae; genus Caenorhabditis; species Caenorhabditis brenneri. The sequence continues at coordinate 314,312 of GL379919.1, read as the reverse complement.
TCGTCATTTTCTTCCAACTGGCAACATTTTCTCAATTCTTTTCCATTCGTCCATTATTTTCAATTTCAATTTATTCGTTTTGGGGCATTGCTAGATGGGAAAAAAGGGATGAAATTGATAGAAGAGTGTGATGCTATTGCTAAAAATAGGATTATAAGTTGTTGTGAGATTAGATTTTTTTCGGAAGCCATGAATAAGTTTTATCAATTTTCCTTTCGAGTAAAGTATTAGGAAATTGTTTTTATGAAGTTTTGATCAATGGATCTAAAAAACTGACCTGAAAAAACAAATTTTTAATGAAACATAATTGGTTTTACTGTAGTTGACTGAACCCAAGCGATTTTTTGAAATTGGATGGAACCAATAAAGGGGTCAAAAATTCGGATAGACCCAGGAATGGGGGTCGAAAAGTTGGATGGACCCAACAAAGGGGTAAAAAAATTGAATAGACCCAAGACGGGCACCTGAAAATTGGGTAGACCAAAAAATTCAATGAACGGCAATGGCTCATCGAGGACCCGTTTTTGTTTGATTTTTTGTTTTGAAAACTCCATGAATTATGAGACATTACGCTTGAAAAAAGAAATAAAAACATTTTTTGAAAAAAGAGCAGATTTTCAATATCTCATTCTAATTAATGTTCATTTTGGGTCCACCCAAGTTTTAGGTGCCCGTCTTGGGTCCATTCAATTTTTTAATCTTTCTCTTGGGTCCACCCAACTTTTCGACACCTCTCTTGCATCTAATTTCAAAAAATGGCTTGGGCCCATTCAACTTCAGTGGAACCAGATAGTCTAATCTGTGAGTCTGGTTTCCTATTTCTGGTTTCCGGTTATTGTGGATAAGCCCCGGTATTTTTTCACGACCGGAATATTTTTTGAATCGTCTTACCCAATCCATGAACTTATGGTATTTTCCGGATCCGGGGTTTTTTAGTATCCTGGAAAACGTTCAAAATATCCGGAAAACCGATTTGAATCAAAAACCTTGTTTTTCACTTTTCTATTGATTTTCTAAACAATTTTTCCAACACATCTCAATTTTCTCCGACCCCATTTTTTCAGTTGATAAAATACTTCTCTGGGAAATTTTTTTCAACACAGTTTTTCTGCAAAACACCTTTGCAAAACTCCATCCTAGTCACAGAATCTCAAAGCACAACTCCCTCTCCAAACCACACTTTGCCTATGCACAAGTTCCCAGAATACCGACTTAAACCCAACCAAAAAAACTTCTGCGACTAATTCCATTCCCATAGAGCTCTGTGACTTCACTCTTCCCTCTTCTTCTTCTACTTTCTTCTATTTTCATTCTCGCATTGCACTAATCTGGTTGATCTCCACAATTTCGCACGTCTTCTTTCTTTCTCTTTTTTGCCGTTTTCCATTTCTTCACTTCGTTTTTTTTTGAAAAAAAAACCAGCTGAAATGAGCCTTTTTGACCTTCATTTGCAAATAGAGTGATGTTGAAGTGGTGCGTACTGAAAGTTGATGAGCTGAATTATTCATGGGTGGAAAAAGAAAAAAAAAGAGAATTCTGAATAGATTGAACCGGAAGCCAAATACCATAATTTTTGGTCATCTTCTTTCACTTTTTTGGGATGAAAATAGAAAAAATGACGGCATTTTTTGAGGATTTTCTAAAAATTTAAAAATTTCTCAGGTTTTGCCCTTTATCCTGAAATTCTTATTCGTTTTCCCATTATTATAATCCAGAACTATATTGAATTGACATTACTACACAAAAATTGAAAGGAAAAATCTAAATCCTCAACATTTCAATCCTAAAAATGTCACCCCTACCCTCTAAACTCCGCCCCGTTTTTCATATATAAAAGATCTGGAGAACGAGATATAGAAATTCATCCTTCTGGTCCCCCCTGCTGTCCATTTGGTCGCAAAAATGAAATATATGTACATGTTTGTGTGTGTCACTACCGCTTAGCCTTTAGTCTCTTCATCTGGGATGAAGAGAGAGAAGATGACCAGTGGTTTTGGGGAATATTAAAGTTTTGCGAGGATCCGGATTTTGAATTTTTGGATGTGGTTATAGTAGGAAAAAGTATTTTTGTAGAGAAAAATGAGGTTTTTGTGGAATCAGAAAAGCTCATAGCCCTTGATAAGAGCCAAGAAAAAAAAATGAAATTTTTCAAATTTCGTTGGAGTTTTTAGAAAGAATTTTAAGCAAAAATCAATAACTCCGAATCTTCGTGAAGTTCATCTTGAATTCTTTTCGTTATTATGGTTTCTCAAACTTTGAGTGCTTAGAACATACAGTACTTTTCAAAATTTTACGAACGCTCTCGTTTTCAGTCGGTTTTTGAGTCAGTCACACACCCAAAAACTGTTCTGAGGCTCAAAAAAATTTTCGGTGATATATAGGGATGTAGAAGTTGTTCTGATTGTATGAGACCCGCTGAAATAAGCTTACAGGGTCTGAAATCTACTGAAAACATAACTGGTTGTTTACTAAAAAAAGAATTTTTGGAGAATTTGTGGGCTCGGGCAAGTTGAGGTGTTCTCACTTTCAGAAAAAAAGTCGAAGTCATTTGGAAATCCAAAAAGTTGAGCCAAAATGATTGAAATTCAAGAATATTTTTTCAGACTTTCAAGCGAAACTCAAAAAATCTAAATCTATTTTGAACTGATTTTCGACAACAATTTTTCACCCTGAGAACCTTTTTTTTGCTGAAAAATTCGGATCACCTTGCTTTCAGAAGCTAATTTTTTTTGCTATTTATTTGCCCCGCTCTAGTCACCCACACTTCACGAATTCAAGAACTTTTAAAAATTCGTTTCCCAATTTCTCGAAAAGTCACCATAACCCACACTTCCCCAAATTTCAAAATCCCAGTGTTTCACTTCTCAAGAACACATGTCACTCTTACTCATCCCCCTTCCTTATATGGACCTCCTTGTTATTCATTTATCCCATCACCCATCCATCCTTCCGTCTTACATTCACCCCTTCCTTTTGACCACCCATGCCGTCAACTGGTGGTAGTAGAAGAAGGAAGCAGCTGGGGTCAGTTTCGGTCAGTTTCTAAGTGACTCCCCCTCCTTCCAACCACTCATCCGTTTCACTCATTTTCGCGCAAAACGAGAATTGAGGGGTGCACATTTATGAGCTCATTTATGGCAATAACCTTCGTCCTCCCTCTCTTTCTTTTTCTTTTTCCCGACGACTATTTTAGGGGTGTATTGCCAATTAGACCTTGAAAATGAAAAACAGCGGAGAGAGACAAAATAGGTCTATGAAATGCATACACCTCATTTTTTCCCCTTTTTCCTGCCAGCTGCAGTCAGAGAAAGGGGGAAGAGAAGTGACCATTAATTCATGCCTTTTGGTTTGTTGGTCAACATGATAAATTGAGTTGTTTGGTTTAGTTCCTGGCTGTTCAAATGTCTTGAAAAATTGAAAAATGGGAGAGGGGGGGGGGGAACACTGGAACCTCAAGTGGAGTCGCAGGCTTTGTGTCCTGAAATCGGCTCTCATTTGTCGGGTGTTTTTTGTGAATGAGAAAACATTTTAGGAACTTTGATGTTAGAATTCTAGAATTCAATTTATTCAAAAAAAAAAAGAAAAAACGGAAAATTTACCTTCATTATAGTGGCATCTCAGGTTTTTTTTCCTTGAGGAAGGCACTCTGTGTTAAGAGCAGCATATCTCGATTATCTTTAGAGTTATCGAAACGTTTTCAATTGATAAAATGTTTGAAATTGATTGCTTCACATTTCTTTAGTTGACCACATTTTGAAATTTTCAAAATCAACCGAGATATGTTGTTCTGAACATGCATAACCTCTATCATAGATTTAACGGCAGGTGATCTTGGAAAAAAAACTGAAAACTGTGGTTTTGCTCCAATTTTTGCAAAATTCAGTGTTTGAACTTTGCCACTTCCCATCCCAAGTCAATTTTTGAAAAAATTCGTCTCAAAGGTTTTTTGGCTTCCACATTTCTCAACTCGCGGAATTCGTTTCTCAACTCTCAGAACAATTTGTGTTTTCGTAAGATCACTTCTACTTTTGGAAATAAAGCTTAAAATTCCTGGAAATCTCACGAAAAGTTTCATCGACAAAGCTATTTCTATCCCGGATTTTGTGACTCAAAAGTACACCCACTTTTGTCACTTTTCCATCCGAATTTGAAACGAAAAATAGATTTTCAAAGTTATGACTCAATTCTTTGGGGATATCGGGTTTTCAGCCAGCCGGAAATAAGTTTGTTAGCCGTATTTTTCAGATGAAAAGTTCAGTTTTTATATTTTCCCATTCTCTTTTTTCTCCCAAGTCTAAAACACAGAAAAAGAAGCCTAGAAAAAAGCTTAGAGCCGTCTTCGTTTCCTTCAATTTTCCCTTTTTTTCCACTCCTCTAATTAAGTTATCGATTTTTCTTTTCTTGTTTGTCCCTTCTCGTTTTCTATTTCACCCACAAGGTTGGTTTTGGAAGCCCTTTTTACTGCTGCTGCTTCTCAAAAAGAAATAGACACCTCTAATTTTAGAAAAGAAAGGGGAAGAAGCCCTTTAATTAGATGGGAGCTTCAGGGAAATATGGGGTGGAGAAAGGCCGTAAACAAAAATAAAAATAGAGTTGAGGGGGGAGAGTTTTAATTATGATTTTGCTGGGTTTCTTCCGGCGGTTTTCACACGGAAATTGTGAGTGTAGTTTGGTATTTTGGAAAGGGTAAAGGGGACGCAAATGAGTTGTTTTGGAAGGTACACTTTTGAACTTGATAGGGAAAAATAAAAATTTCGGGAGGTTTCAGTCTTGTTTTCAGGGCTGAGAACCAATTCTCAACAAATAAAAGTTGACGAGTATCAATACAAATTTTCAAACTTATAGACGTTTTTTCTTCCAGTTTCGTCTAGATTTAGAAATTCGAGATTTTCAAAATTTGTTATTTTTCTCAGTTCAGGCCCAACGGTGTCTGAACTCGAGATGTTGTTTTCATGAATTTGAGAAATTATATAACAGAAAGTGATTTCACAATGCTGTTTTTGGTCAGAAACCCACTAAATATTCATATTTGAAGTTGAAAAAAATTTAAGGAAAGTTTCAATTTTTCGGACCCTCTTTCACGATTTCCAGGTCAAATTTTCGCATTTTACCTAACAATGTAATATTTATTTGAAGCGGGTGGAAAATCTCACACGTAGGAGAAAACTAAAAGAAAACGGACGTATTTTTATATAGGCAAGGAGGATCGGCGCGCTTTTTCGGCTGCATAGCGCAGTCGGTAGCGATTTCGGTAATCTGTCGGACCGACCCTGGGTTCGAACTCACCAGAGGTGCCTATGTTTGTAATTTCAGAGGAAATGTTTTTTGAGTTCCATCCTCCTTTAATCTAGTCTTTTGATTTGCTAGAATATGGTGGCCTAAAACAATTTGTTCCAGTGGTCAGATTCTCAAATTTCACGAACAGGACCCAAGACTCTGGAAAAAAAATGTTCTGAAAATCTGCCCCTGCCTCTGAATTTCTATGCTTTGTCTACATGGTTTCAAATAGAAATTTCCAGACTCTCGGGGTCCAACAAAAGCTAGCAATTCGAAAATTCATTCTCAGAAACCTCTACTTCAAACCACCAAGATTTTCGGAAATTTCCAAAACAATGAAGCTAAAAAAGTCATTTGTTGTTTATTTCTGTCTTCTTCCACCCCCAAAATCTGCAGAATCTGCTCTTTCCGCTACGTCCATCAAACCCATTTCCTATAGAATTCTTTCTCATTTCCTCTCCTCTCCGTTTCCCTCTTTTCTTCTGTTCTTCCATCTAATTTGGTCATTAATTGATTTAGAATACATATCAAGCAATCCAGAAATGTGGTAGGCATAGGAGAAGATGAAGCTCGTTCTATTCTTATTGCCTTTTTCGTCATTCTTCTTCGTTTTGGCGTGTAGATTCAGAGATTTATGTGTTAGAAAGAGGGAGAGGAGGGCAGAAGTGTGTAGGAATATGTTCTGTTATTGCAAAAAAAAGAGAGAAAAAGTTTTCCAGTCCGTTGGGCATATTTCCGGTGAAAGGGATATATAGTGCAAGGTAGGAAGAGAGAACGTGTTCTGAACTTCTTATGTGCTGCGGTTTTGAGGACCAAAAATGTGTCTCCAGGGGGAATATACATTTTGAACCAAGCAACCTGGTTTTAACCATAAGCAGCAGTTTCGAAATCTTCTAAATATTCAGATTTTTCAAAAACTTGCGAATTTTTCGGTAGTACTTGATAAAGAAATGATAATTGTTTTTCTGATCTCTGCAAATTTTCTATGCTGCTCGAAAGCAATTTTTTTATTTGACGCATATAATTTCCAGATATTTTTAAGTTTCAAAAACCGAAAAAATTGTTTTTTTGATACAATTTTCGAAAATCAAAAAAAAAACTTTTGTTTTCTCTATGAGCGGCTTGGTTTCAGGATGTTGAATTCATATTTTTCAAAAGATTATGAATTTTTCGATTAGAGTCTGTTTTTCTGAACCTGCAAAATGTAAATTCTGCTCAAAAGCAACTTCTTTATGATTTGCACGTATTTTCCAGAAAATTTTGAAATTTGAAAACCCAAATTCACTTCTTACTGGTTTTTTGACACTATTTTGCAGGAAACATTCCGGATTTTTATTCCGAAAATTGTGTTTCTGAAATTTTTCACTAGTCTAGATCAATTTGAACGAAGAAAATGTATCGACTTGATATATCCCATCAGGCAAACTTTTTTCAAATGTTTTTCAAGAAGTTGTGGGCCCGTGGCAACACACATAGCGAACTCTGGTCTGAAAAATACATTTTTTTTTCCACCGTTTTCGGTTCGAAAATACCGAAATTTCAATTCCAAGAATCATTTTTTTTTGTAACTCCGATAGAAGGGCACCCATCGTGTTGTAAAGTTTCTGTTTTTTTTTATCTTTCTTGTCTCCTATTCATCGCACAATTTTCACTTTTTTCTCTCGAAGAAAAACTTTATTCATTCAGACTCCTGAATTTTTTTTCTGGAAATTCGAAAATTCTTATTTTCGAACTATTCCGTTGCCTCATTGACTTTCTCCTCCTCTCATTACACTTCTTCTCTATGTCATCTTTCTCCAAAAAAAAGAAACCAAAACAATTGAGACCACTTCATCCGGTCAACAGGGATTTCGAACGGAGAGGGAGGAGGGACATCCCTTCTTCTATTCCCCCATCTTTCTCTCTCTGAATCTCTATCTCCACACCCAGTTTTCTGCCCCTGCCAAATCCGGCTCCTCCCCTATGGGTTAATTGAACCGCCCGTTTCCTCTCCGGCCCGTCCTCCATTCCTCCTTCTTCTCGGACACCGAATTGTGTTTATTGTTCTTTTTGTCCTTTTTCTAGAGGATGATGAAGAGAGGTTTTTGTGTGTGCAATCTTCTCGAATTTCACTTTTAGGGGGCACCCCAATTTTTTTTCGGTTCTCCAGAAAACAAAAAAAAAGTTCCGAATCACCAAAAACTATGCTAACCACATCGTTTTGTTGACAAAAACTTCCATCATTTTCATCCGATTATGTCATGTTTGTTCTGCCATCCCTCCCTTTTTCGGCCTCGTTTCGCGTTCTCTTCTTATCTCTCCTCACATTTTTTCCTGACGTAAAAACGATTCTTTAAACTATTATTAGAGAAGGTTTAGTACACTTTTTGCAGAGAACGTTTCCCTTATCTTTCTTTAAATTTTTGTGTCAAAGTCACCTACGCATGTGCCCTTAAGTGTTTGCATGTTTTGTGTACCTATGAATTTTTCAAAACGAAATTTTGCCCCCATGCAGTGGGGGCTATGAATATGTAGATGCAAAACGTTTTGGAAGACGTACTTCCGCGGAGGGGGGGACCCAAAATTGCGTTTTCCCACTCTACCTTTTTTCGCCTTGACCTTTTTGTTTAAGAAGTCAACTTTTTGAATTCAAGTGGTGACTATATAGTTTGGAACTTCATGTTTAGTGAAAGCCTCCAATAGAGTTGCACATCGTAACTCATCAGTTCAAATAACATAAATGGAGGCGCTTTTTTTGATAGGCTTCAGCTTCATCCAGTTAACATTTTTCTCAGCTTCGAGGCTCAAAAAAGTTGAGAAATTGGTCTCGAAGTCTCTTTTTCCAATAAATTATTCATTTTTTGGAGTCAAAATGTGAGAGGGGAGTAGAATCTTTGGACCCATTTTCCGGTGTTTTAGCAATTTTCGAAACTACTTTTGACTGAAATTTTAGAAATTGGAAAATTGGTTCCTGGCATAGATGTGCATCTGAGCCCACAATTCAAAGTTGTAGAATATCACAAAAAATATCAAAATGTAAAAATTAGTGAGGTTTAGATGGCTGAAAATTGAGCACCACTGTCAGAAGAATATGGGCTACACGGCTAATTTCGGGTAATTTTGGGTTTTTTTTGCGAAATTCTTGACCTTCCTCTTGATTTTATTCTTCTGAATTTTGATTATTTATTGCTATTCATTTCCCCTTAAATTCCATTTCCTATATGTTTTCCTTTATATCGAATTCTCATTTTTTCAACGTCATTATTAATCTAATCTCCCGTTTTCCATTCTCTAGCCGTATCGCGAAACACTCCAAAAATTGAATCTCTGAATCCATTTCTTTTTGTGTCTGTCTCCCCTTGTCTGCTGCTCGCTCTCCAAATCTGATAAGAGTTCATTCCATTTTCAGTCGCCGGCGCTCAAACCTCTCTCTCTCTTTCTTTCCTTCTCACGAACACACACTCACACGAGTCCCTGGCACTGCCAGGGCTTATGAGTGTTGAGCTGACAGCTCACAGCTCCGTTTCACCGGTTGCTAATGGTGATAATTCCATATGGACTGGGGCTGACTCCGACTTGCTGAAGAGGGGAGGAGGAGACACATTTGGTGGAGCCCCTCTCTTCTCTTTCTTTTAGAGCTTCACTTTTTGTATAAAACGGGATTTGAAAAAAGGGAGAGAGGTAGTTCTTCACGTTTTACTTCCTGGTTAGAGAAAAATCCCTCTAATAGAACTGCATTCAATATTTGAGACGGGTAGCTACTGACTAATTTTGACGCTTCCTATATCAGCAAAAACTTTAAAGTTTGGAATTAGGTGGTGCAGCTCTATTAGAGGTCCTAACTGTGGTTTGATCAGACTTGACGTTATCTATCATTTTCTCAAAATGTTCCGCATAAAAATTTATGATCTCGTAAAAAAAAAGAAATGTCACCGGAAACCATAAATATGAGAGAAAATGATAAAATAACAGAAAATTTAGTTTTAGTATGTGATAACACTTCAAAAGAAGGTGGCCTTCAAGCTGATTTTCAGATTTTTGAAATCAAATTTTACAAAAATTCGGGGTTTTCTGTGGTCTGTCATAGTTTTCGGGGTTTTTTCATTCCAAGTTTTTTCTTTCGTTTTTCCTGCCGCAAATTCTCATTTTGTCATTTTCACTAGGACTTCATTTGTCATTTTTTCATCACAATTTTGTTTTTTGTACCGGAATCTGAAATTTCTCGTTACTAGATTTTCCATTTTGATCTCATCCCAAACTTGCATTTTTCGAAATTTTTTCCGTTTGTATCTCTCTTTCTGACCCCATAACCAAACATTTTTTTCCAGGTAATTCATATAAAAAGAAGACGTCAGCAACCATGGCGGATAGTCTTCTCGACAACTACAACCCCCTCTATGATATTCATCTTCGTCAATACTTTGCTCTTCCCCATATGCAAAAACACCTGCAGAAAATGGGACTGGTGAGTCAAAATCCCATCGTCTTTTAATCCAATTGTTCTCTTCTCTCCTGAGGGACTAGCCCACTTTTTGTTCTTTTTATTTTTCCAAGTACACTTTCTTTCCTCACAAATCTATCTAAAAAGAAAAAGAAAAGTGAGTTGAGAGCCAAAGCGAAAAGGGGGACAAGTTTTTGTGACACCCCAGGGAATATGTCATCATAATTGAACGTTTTTGGGGGCAGCAGCTAGCAGAAACATCGAGTTGCGCAGAAAGGGGGAGAGAGGAAGACACATCCCGAGCGGTCAAATGCTTTTAGGGACCCCGATGTTGTTTGTACACGTGTTCAAATTGAAACAGGTTAAAAGGGGAGGGGAACTGTACTAGAGTACACAATGGGGACAATAAACGGTTTGAAGGAAATGGTCAGAAGAGGGAGGGGGACAACAAAACGGTAATAAAGTGGAGACAATTAATCATGGGACGGGGGAAGTGTAATAGGATTGGTTTTAGGAATTTAGCGTAGTACCGGAAATTTCTGAAGTGTTTGAAAAGCTGGAAACAAATCCTGAAAAATGAGAAATTGGAAAAATAACCGAATCAAACACCTATTTTGAGAAAAAAAAAGTTTTCCGAAAAAGATGAAATTTTCCAATAAGGTGAAATTTCCAAATGAGAAAAACAGTGAAACACGGATTTTGGCTTTTTTTTTTAATTTTTGTGTTTTAACCTCTAATAGAACAGCACACGGTTTTTTTTTCAAAAATAGTGATTTTCTGAGTTTTCAAGGCACGACCCGGCGATGACTCAAGTAATTCTCTCATGGACAAGCGGAATTCGAAAAATGTGGTGTTGATAGGGTTTTATCACTCATTTTTCGAGATAATGCTTGTTGAAAACATATAAATTCAATAGATTTAAAAAAATTTGCTTTATCTCAAAAACTGAGTCATTCACACCTGTTGAAACCAATTTTTTTGGATTCAGCGTGTTGAAACATATCCTCGCACCTAATATAATCAAAGAAATCATGAAGAATTATTGTTTCATGGTTATTTTGCTTCTTCGTCGATTTCGCCTGGTCGTGACCTCTAGTCGAACAGCACACGATTTTTCCAGAAGCAAGATTTTTCTGAATTTTCAAGGTTAGAACACAGACATTTTTTTATTCCTCGTTCAAAATGAGATAGAAAATGAGATCTGAGGTTGTTTTTGCCATTTTTCGAAAACTTTGATTTTATGAAAATGTATGAATATTTTGGAACCAAGATTTATTGCGGTTCTCAGACTCTCAGACCACTTTTTGAAAGATTTTGGGTCCTAATTCGGTGGGATTTTTTTCTGAAAGTTTCAGTTCTAATCTTGTTCATGGCCTTTTTGCTTTCTAATTCTCCACAAACCTGAAAAACTGTTCTAAATACCAAACCCAAAAAATTTGGCACACTTTTTGAACCCATCAATCTCATTTCTTATGTCCAATGCCATTCCGTCCTCCTACCACCCATCTGCCTCCTCCCTTCCCCCCTTCCTTCTCAATTTCCCGCATTCAACCCCCCCCCCCCAATATATATTGACCACCATTAATTCGCAGGTCATTTGGGCGCATGCAAAGAACACGGGGGAAGGATTATACGTTATGGTTATGCCAGGTTGTACATGCAAACAGGTAATTGAGAGCGCCCAGATTGCAAAAATACGATTGCGCGAAATAAAGAGAGAGAGGCGTCATAATTCCCCTCATTTCATGGTTCGTGTAACCTCGATTTAGTGAATTATGGGGGAGGGAAGTGGCAGGTGTGAATATGAAGGGGGAAATGGGGGTTTAGAGCTTATTAGACGGGTTTAGAGGTTTAGAGCTTATTAGAGGGAAATATTGTTGAAGGATAGGGCAAACAAAAATAAGAAAATGAGGTAATTTGTGGGGTCTCGAATTTAATTTGTACATATTTTATTTGGTAGACATATATTTGTCAAAATATGAAAACGTTCCGATTATGAAATGGAGAATTGTGAGAAAAAGAAATAAAAAAGTTGTGTAAATGAGGAATTGAACAAAAATTGAAAAAAAAAGTATATTCATGCAACATTTTTTTCTGAAGGCTCTCCAGGTCCAGAAATTTTTTGAAATTCATAATTTGGGTCAGTAAATATTTTTCCGGAACTTACCAGGGACTCAGAATTAACACCGGAAACGGCAAAAAATTTCTGTGACCAGGAAAAAAAGTTTTCTGAGTCTCAAAAAAAACTGATGAGAGGTCAGGTATTTTTCTAGGGTTCCCGGTATTGTTCTGTGGTCGGATAAAAACCAAACATTGTTGGTTTTTCTCAAATTTGGAACGGTCCGGGCCGGGTATTCGGAGTCGATTTGTCAATAGGCGATTTTTAGGATGAAATGGTGTCTTATGATGGTATTCCGGGGTTGAAGTGAAAAATATTGATGTTTTCCATACTTTTGTGTGACAGTTAAACATTTTGGAAGAGTTTTGCAAAAAAAAATTGATGAAATTTTTTCAATAGTACCATTCCGGGCCAAAATTTTCAATGTTTGTTCTTTTTTTGAAAATTTTCAAATTTGAAGTGAATAAAATCCTGGACAACACATGAGACGTTTCTAGAAAGATAAAGACTCATATTTTCCTCATGTTTTTACTGTTAAAAATCAGAATACGAAACTCAAATCATATTCGTGTCTTTTTCGATTTTTGCAATCTGGAAACCGCGTTTTTTTCAAGATAATCTTATTTTTGAAACTTTTTCCCGAAGCTACAACCTGGCTTACTCGCGAACTCGGAAAACATCTGATTTTAGAACTCTTTCTTCTTTTTCCTATTCCAAAACGCTCAAAAACCAAGATAAAAGTACACATATCCCATTCCTCCTTCCACTTCTTTCTATTCTTTGTTCACATCGTTAAAAACATTGTTCCATTGTTCAGCTGGAGTCTACGCTCAACTTGAATGGCGACGAAGTCTATGCGCGTCACCACGCCATGATGGACATGATGCTCAAGAACAGGTTCGGGGAAACTGAAAAATCGGAATTTCAAATGATAATTTCCAGAGAAGCACAGTTAATGAAAATGGCTGAGTTGCGCAAAAAGCTGGACGCCGCTGAGAAAGTCGAGTGTTGCCGTCGTATCCGGTCTGGTCAGAGCCCTGAATCCTACCGTCAAGGAAAACCGAGTCGCAGTTTGAGCAGAAGTAAGAACTTCAAAAAATTTAGGACCACTAAAACAAAATATTTGTAGACCGTGCCGGACAGAAAGGTGGAAGTGGTGGTCGTCAACGTCGGTATTCCAACAGTTTTGAGGATCGCGACTATGTTCAACGTATCGAGGAACTGAACGCGGATCCGGTGGAACAAAACACCAGAGACCCATACAAGAGATTGTCAGCTAATGCGAAGAGATTCAACTATTTGCATAAGGTAAGGAAGAGTGGGGGCCGACCTAGTACTGTATGTCAGAGCTTCATATCTCGGTTGCCTTTGGAAGTATTGAAAAAGGGTCAACTAATGAAATGTTTAGCAAAACGGTTTGAGTATTTTACTAGTTAAATGTTTTTTGATAGCTTCAAAAATAACTGAGATATGTTGACCTGACCATACAGTGTTGTGTAGGCATCTATTATGAGTAAACGGTAACTAGAGGAGTTTGAACCCCGGGCTTAACTGTAGGGTTACTTCAAATTAACAAGTGAATGTTTTTCTTAGGTTGGCTTAAAATTTTCCACAGATTTTTTGTCTGAAAGTAGAAGTTTCTGAATGTGAATCCTCAAATTATAAACCTCTTGAAAAGAAATGGGACCTCAGATGTTGCGATTTCAGATAAGGATTTCCAGACTTACAGAACTCAGTGGAAACTGAGAATTTAAGATTAGAAACATTTACTTTTGGTCCAAAAAATTCAAATATAACATGCCATCTCAATTTCATCATGGTTGTGACAGCCCGGATGCCCGCAAGGCTCGCAAAAGTACCGCGAATTTTGAAAAAGCTAAAAAAAATTCCAAAATTAGTGCTTCAGGGTTATATTGAGCTTAAAAACAGTAGTTTGTGGTGTCGAAACATTTCACACTGTTTTGTTGAGTTTTCAGTGAAAAAATGGGATATGTTCTGAAAAATACAAATTTTTTTGAATCCGGGCCGGGCCGAGACTTTACAAATATGCAATGTCATCATTTCAAATAACTCAAAAACTTTGTTTTCAGCTTGATGACAACACCTTGGTCTCTTACAAAGACAATCTCAAGAAACAACTGCAACGCCTCGAGCGTTTCCGTGAGATCTCTTTCGGTCCACACTCGGTGGCCCGTCAGCCACCACCACCACAAGCCTCTTGGTTCTTCCGACGACGGTAAGTCACCAGAAATCTTCACTTCAAATTCTATACCTCCTGTTCAGATCATGATTCTATTTAGAATAGATTTTTTCATAAAAACTAACATTTTTCGCTTCTAACATCCAAAATCACACGCTGATCATAATAACCCGTCACGCTTGTCTAACTTGTTTTTTGAGTGAATTTTCACATGGAAAATTTAAATTTCTAATAGTTTTCTATCTAGAAATGTAAACCTTTTTGTTAGCAAGGTTTAGTTTTCTTCTACTTTCATCGTTCTTTTTTAGTAGTAGATTTTTCCAGCTCCTAAAAAACTCGAGATGAGAAAATTCATTTTGGAAAATGCTGAAAATGATAAAACTAGCCAAATTTGAAAAAAAAATTAATTTTGAAATATTTTTCAATACACACATCTCCAATTCCCGAATCTCACAGCAGCTAGGCTCTACAAAATTGAAACCAAAAAACCTAATCCCCTAAATGTCGTAATTGTGTCAGTTATCTCTGTTCCATACCTTCTACTAACCATTTTAACTTCCAAAAAAATGGTTTCGAACTCAATATTCAGGTCGCTACCTAGTCTGACTGCTTCAGCTCCCGGAAATACCCTGAAAGAGCCGTTAAGGTACTAATACCCAAAGTCCTTGTCCCAAGTTTTCATTTTTCTTAAATGGAAAAAATGAAAACCGCTTTGTCCATCTTCTACTTGGAGTGTTTTCCTTTTTTCTTTGTCCTATTACTGTAGTTTGTGCTACAGTTGATTCTATCCTTTACTCGTGATTGTGTGCTCCTATAAGATCTATACCTTGGTTCAGTTTATTTTCAAATTTTAACTTTTTCATTACTCATGAAGGGATGGTTTAGCGGGAAAATGGAAAAACTGGAATTTCAATTCGAAATTTTTTCATTTCCGCTGAATCATCCTCTTTCTAGCTTCTTGAAAGGCTTCTGCTTCTACCTAATGTTCATTTTTTAATTCGCAGAAATTAACAAACAAAAATCCTGAAAATTCAGACCAAAATTGCACGACTAACAAAAAAATTCAACACAAAGAAAAACTTCTATCCTATCCTATCAAAAACACTTTTTTTTTCCAAACACACACACACGAACACCGTAAAATCACCGAAAACTTACAACAAAGCACTTAAAAAACGGCTCATAAATATTCCGCATTTTCTGCATTTTTGTGTCATTTGATTGGCGCCTTATGTGTATCGAATTCATAGAAATGCGCATGTTTTGAGCCGGTGCCTTTTTTTTATTTCCGACACCCTTTCTCTCTCTCACACCCCCACCAGTGTAGCATTTTTATTGTTCGAGCAACAAAATGGTATGGAATGATAAGGGTTATGATGAATGGGTTTTCAGAAGTGTGCTCAATATGCGGGGACGGAAAGCAACAACCGGTAATAAGCTGAATGCGAGTCATGATAGCAGGACGAGCTGTCCACCAACTACAAGGAAACGTAAAGGTGGGAGTTTAGGGACTGGAGTCTTTCTGAGAATTTACAATGAAATAAAAACTTTCTGGATTATAAGAATCTGCCAAAAGAAGCTGTAATGATACTTTTTGTTAATTATTGTTTTTCAAATTTTCTGAATTCATAAGAACATAGAATACTGTAAAATTGTAAGATAGAAGTTAGGAGAATTTGAGAAAAAAAAAATTGGAAATCAAAACTTTTTCGAAACTTGTCTATTCTGTCGGCTGTAAATCAGCAGGCATGATAGCTGGAAAAATTTCATGTACCAAAAAAATGTGGACAATTGTATGCTCTATTGATCTTCAGTTGATCATTTTTTTCTAACTGTGAGGGTTTTTGAGATAGGACTATTCTTCGCACGGAGGGTCTGGGGTTTGACCGTTTTGGGCTTCCCTATGTTTCTAGGTAGTTTTTTTGTTGCACAGCGCGTAACGCATGAGCGGTAAGAGATATCGGAAAACGGTCAGCTGCTGACTTAGAGATTTTGAATGTTAACAAACTTTTTTAGTTGACAACTTTTTTTTATCTCATCTGGTTCTAAAATTATGGTTGCTCAAAGTTAGCCTCCCAAACTTTTCAGTACAAAATGGCTTGAATTTTCACGTGGGATTCGTATAATTATAGACGAAACTGTATATCTTGGTTGTAAATAAGATTTCGGAAATGTGTTCAACTGGTTGAACATGTATTGCTATTTTATGAACACTTTATTAGTTAAAAACCTTTCGATAACTCTGAAGATAATTGAGGTATTGGGCTTCAAATACACATTACTGGGTGCCCTTATTTCACAAACTTCACGGTAGAGAAAATCTTGTTGGGAACAGTAAATTTCCGAAAAACAGGGTCCGACCAAGACTCTTTTAACTAATTGTATCTTTTGAAGCAGGTTACCAATACTGATGAGATTTCGGCAGTGGTAATGTCTAGCTGGTAGAAACCTACCAAGAAAAAACTAGATTTGAAAAACTGTTCTACTGCAAAAACCCCTGATTTGCGGAATTTTTCTTTTCACCATAACAAAAATGACATGCCAACATATTTTCCGCCCTGAAACTTTCCTAGTAGTCCTTCTGTATTTTTCTATTCCAAAACTCCTATTTTTTCCAGATTCCAACACGCGTCTTCCACCTATCCACCCACAAAAGAATCGGGTTCCAACCAAACCACCAGCACCGGTGTCTCTTCAACAAATAACCACTAAACTGCCACCAGCAGCTAAGAAGTAAACAACACCAGAAATCACTGAATTTATACAAAATACATTTTCAGACCGGCACCCACTCGTGGACGTCCGTCGAACAAGAGACAGACAACAACAACTACAACCACTACAATTACAGCTGTGTCGAAGTCACCGCAGATATCAAACACAAATACCACTACATTGCCGGCACTCCCATCTGTTACTGGTACGTTTGGAATGGGGAGCAAGTCAGAAATTGAAGCACAAAAATCTAGAAAAAAAATGAGAAAAGGGACTTTTCTCGCTAAACTTGCTTTTTGCGCATGGAAAATCTAATTTTTTCATGTTCCAGGCCATGGAATCTTTACCGGAGCCGCTGCCGCTGCCACAGCCGCAGCTGTCGGAACTGCTGCCATAAATATTGATTCTCTGATCAATGATGAGCAACCAGAAGAGCAAAAGGAGCCAACTCCACCACGTTCCCCAGTACTTGAGACCCAGAAAACTTTCGACCGCTCATCACCAACTCAAGAGGTTCCAACTGACATTTTGGATAATCTCGCTGATGAGTCTGAGCAAGTCTCCGAGCAAGCCGAAGAAGAATACATTCCACGTCAAATTGTTCTGGATAACGCTCCAGTTAACGTGAACCATGGAGACTACGAAGATAGTGATTCCGAGCCAGAATATGCTGAGGAGGACCGTGAATCTCCAGAAGAAGAATTTGTCCGTCAAGAAGTTGGAGTCACCGCTGCAAGCCCAGATCAACCATTGGAAGTTCATGTTCATCAGGAACAGGACCACATCTCTCCACCAGTTTCCGACTTGACTCAAGAGAGTCCAAAGGAGTTGGACTACAATCAAGATGTGCTTCCAAGCCCAGAAATTGAAAAAGTCCCAAGCCCAACTGCATCTGCTCGTTCTAGAACTCCACCAACCCTCATCTTCACTGAGCAATCCACAGAGGAAGCCCCACAGAGCCCAGTTGTCTCTGAAGCTCAACAAAGTCCAGTGGTTGATGTTCACAGCACTCATGTGGTGGAGCACTTTGAAAGTCACGATGCAACTCCACAGAGCCCAGTTTTATCAGTTCACGGTATAGTTGAGCACGAGGAAGAAGAAGCTCCACATAGTCCAGTGATGTCGGTTCATGAGCATCAAGAAGAGGCTCCACAGAGCCCTGTGTTGTCGGTTCATGCCTCGGAACACGCTTCAGAGCCAGCTCCACAGAGCCCAGTCGGTTCAGTTCATAGTTCTCATCATTCGGAGCATCATGAGCCAGCCCCCCAGAGCCCAGTCGTTGTTTCTGAACATTCTGAGCATATCTCTGAGCATCAAGCTCCACAAAGTCCAGTTGGATCTGTCCATAGCTCTCATCATTCTGAGCACCACGAACCAGCTCCACAAAGCCCAGTCGCCGCTTCTGATCATCACTCCGGACCACAGAGCCCAGTATTGTCAATGCACACCTCTATGCATCAAGATGCCCCACAGAGTCCAGTTGCTGCTTCTGGACCACAGAGCCCAGTCGGATCTGTCCATAGCTCTCATCATTTGGAGCACCAAGCTCCTCAAAGCCCAGTTGGATCAGTTCATAGCTCTCACCCTTCAGAACATCACGAACCAGCTCCACAGAGCCCAATTCTATCTGTCCACAGCTTGGAACATCATTTCGATCAAGCTCCCCAGTCTGCCTCAATGCCCCAGAGCCCAATGGAAACATCTCACATCTCCGAACACTCTGAGCCAGCTCCAAAGAGCCCAACTCCATCCGACAAAGACGCCGTCGAGCTGTCCCCATCGATCTACAGCTCTCAATTTTCTGAGCAACAAGATGCTGCTCCACAGAGTCCAGTTGGATCGGAGAGAAGTGCTAGAAGTGCCAGATCTGCTACTTTCGAGTCTTCAGTGACCATGCAGGAGTCGTATATGTCTGAGCAAGCCGCTCCAGCTCCACAGAGTCCAGTAGGATCTGTTCACAGTTTTCATCATTCGGAACATCATGAACCAGCTCCACAAAGTCCGGTTGCAGTTTCTGAGCATTCTGAGCGATTCTCAGAGCATCAAGCTCCTCGAAGTCCAGTTGGATCAGTTCACAGCTCTCATCATTCCGATCAACACGTTCCAGAGCACCAAGCTCCATTGAGCCCAGTCGGATCTGTACACAGCTCCCATCACTCTGAGCAACATGTCTCGGAACATCAAGCTCCACTGAGCCCAGTTGGGTCGGTACACAGCTCTCATCACTCGGAGCACCACGTTCCGGAGCATCAAGCTCCACTGAGCCCAGTCGGATCTGTACACAGCTTTCATCACTCTGAGCACCAAGAACCAGCTCCACAGAGTCCAGCCGCCGTTTCGGAGCACCATGAGCCAACTCAAGCCTTCGAACGTGCTCCATCAGTCCACAGCTCTCACGGATCCGATCATGGAGCTGAGCAAGCCCAACGTGAAGCTAGTCCAGCCAACTCTCCACGCCCGAAAAGCCCAGCCGAGTCTGAAAAAGATGGCTTCGAGCGTGCTTCATCTGTTCCAAGTGACCATGAGCAACATCATGAGCAAGCTGCTCCACAAAGCCCAGTCGCCTCTGAGAAGGACATGGACCTAGAAAAAGCGTCTTCAGTGCATGCTTCAGCTCCACAGAGTCCAAGTGGAAACTCTCCAAGAGAGCACCATGAAGAGCACGTTCACTTCCAAGAAGGAGCTCCCGAACAAATGGAACATGAAGCTACTCCAGGAAGTCCAGTAGACGCACAGGCTCCAGAAGCCTTTGTCCCAAGGTCCCCATCAGTGCATACTAGTGATGCCGAGGAAGAAACCTTCGAAGTTCAACACCACCAAGTGCTTACTCACTCCCAACCAGCTGCTCCACGGAGCCCAACTGAAATGGATTTGTACAACCCATCCAGTGGACCACAAGAGTCTCCAGTGATGTCTGACTCTGAGGATAATGTAACTTCTGCAATCCCAATTGCTGATCGTATTGAGATGGAAGCCTATCACGACTCCCCAACTAAGGAGTCTACTAGCCCAGTTGCAGTAAACCCAATTGAAGTCCAGGTTAACGCTGAGCAAGTGGCTCAACAACTCTCCACTCCAGAACAAAAGTTCGAGGATATCATCAACCAATCTGCCGATGAGGAGGCTTCCCACTTGATTCAGGAAGCGTTGACTGAAGCTCCAGCTATCATCGATATGGTGAACACCTATGAGGAGAAGGAGAGATTCCCAGATGCCATGATGACTTCTATGTACCAACCAGGCTCCGATCACAGTGATCATGAATCTGAGCCAACCACTCAGGTCAAGGAATGGGACGAGGGCTCCCAACACATCAAGGAGTCCACTATCAATTCTGAATTTTCCGATGGAAACACTCATACGACGTATCAGGAGACTGTCACTATTGTGACAGATAATGGTAATGCTCAGGATCACGAGTCACCAAAATCTGATAACATTTCTACGGATTCTTTGATTATTCATGATGATCAACCAGATGTTCACGGGGACCAGATGACTCAATCCATCTACCAACCCCATTCGGATGATGAGACTCACGAGAAGGAATGGGATGAGGGAAACAAACACTTCCATGAGACAATCACTGAACATACCGATGATTCTGGAAAGCATTTTACGGAAACTGTAAGTGATAGGGTTCAAATTAGGAATGGATATCAAACGGGCACTTTAATCGAATCAATTTTCCAGGTCACTACCACTACCACGGTTATCAAATCAGGTGATGATGATTTGAAGAACAACAATGATGAGGAGGACGCGGGAAGTGATGATGAGAAGGATAAGATCATTGAAGAGGAGGATGAAGAGTGAGTGGGCTTATTAAGTTTTTGGGGGATCGGAATTTCATAAATTATGTAAACATGTAGGGAAGAAAATCTTTTATACTGGGGAATAGTTCTGGGTGCCTGTCAGGGTTGTGCGGGAAAGACCTTTCAGTAAAATTTTCGGGAAAAACCGGGAAATTCGTGAAATAGTTTCTATGCCAGTTTTCTCTTGATTCTCAAACAATTTTTCAGAAACAAAGCGTCTTAAAAGTGAAACAAACAAGTTTAGCGACAATCCGTCTTAGTTTTAAAAATTTTTGGTACAAAAAAATTTTTGATACAAATATTGCTTCCTTTTCCACTCGTCTTAAGTTAACTAGTTTGTCTGATTTTCCGGTGAAAACTGCCGAAAAATTAAAAAAAGACCCTTGAAAAAATTTAAAACACAAAATTTCGATTTTCTTTAGATTTTTTTCTTTTTTCTTCTTTTTCTTCAAATATTCCAAATTCAAAACGCATCCAGTCATTTTCATGAGAAAAATTTCCCGATTTCCCGGCCGGGAAAAAAAGTCAAACAACCGGGAAAAACGGGAAATTTCCCGCACAACCTAGGTGCTTGTGTCTGCAACACTTTTCTTCTCCATACTTATCACATGGTCATGGGGATTACGGTAGAGCCGGCAACCATTTTTCCCTGTTTTCTCCATGTGAACTGTGGGACTCAAATAACAAACTAATGGAGAATTATGGAAATTACTGAAGGGTTACGCTAGTTACAGTAGTCAGAGATTTGAAAGGGCAAGTGCTTTATGAACCCGAAGTATTTTCCAAGACTCTCCAATGTTGATGTTCGAGAGATCGGGATTGTGAAAATTGTGTTAAAATCGCCAAAATCCAACCTGTCATTTTCAAGAAATTGTCTCAATCGTCACAAACAATTGTTAGTACAAAAATAATATCTTATACACATTTTGAATACTCAGTACCAGAAAATAAAGGGATTAGATGACTAGACTGAGGGATAGTATCCTTGTGATAGACCTGGACGTTGAAAACTTGAAAAACTGATCTTGTTATGATCGAATCTGGAATCTCACCTTCTCAAATTGTATAAGACTGATAGTTTAAAAGAATTTAGAAACATGGTGGCTTTCCGCTGTATTCCAAAAATTTTGATTCTCTGAGTGTCCATAAATTTCAAAAAACCACACAAAAAACTAAACTCTACGGTATCCATTTCATACCTAATTTTTTTTCCAGACACGGCTCCAACGGCAATTTGGTCCGCGAAACCATCACCATCACAACACATACTGTCACCTCTGGAGGGCTCCCAGAAGGCGGAATTCTTGTGGATGATGGAGACGAGAAGAACATTTCTTCCCTATAAATATGAATTGATGCTTTTGTTTCTGTTTTTGATCTCTCACTCTTTCCTAAATTTCTTTTTTTTTACCATTTCTATGCTTTTTTCCTTGTAGATTTCTCTTCCTTTCTAACCAATTCACTGGTTATCATGCGCATAAAACTGTATTGTAGCTATCCAAACCCTCCTCTTTTCTGTTCTCTCTGCTCTAGTTTTCATACTTTTTCAAATACGTTTTCTGAGGTCTTCTGGAGTTGCGCATCAGCAAAATGACAGTTGTGATTTGACCCATCCCATCCCCTTTTTCTTCTTCTTTGTTCCGCTGGTTTTTTGCTTCCTATGCTTGGCTTTAACCACTTTTCTTCCCGATATTTAGCTTTTCCTAAGTGTTTTTAAAAAAAGATACTAATCTCTTCTATTGTAACAAAAAAAACCTGGATTTCTATCTAAATTTATATGTTTGTTCTATATTTTTCTCTCTGAAAACAGCTTTTTGTGGTGTGGTGGTCTGAATATAGTCTCTCTTTTTTTCAATCTCTGGTAAATAAAGTAGTCGTGTCAAAAAACTTGAATTTTTCAAAACATTTCTACAGGTGATCCAATTTGGTTTTAGAATTTCCAATACAAAAAATGGAGTTTAGAGTTGCGACAATTCTTTAAACACTGAGGCTCACCAACAAATGTTTTACTTTTGGAAAAAATAATTGAAAATTCGGTATTTCACTTCAATTTCTGAATCAAAACGCTAAGATCATGCATAAATGAATTTCAGGAGACAGCTTATTACGAGACTATTTGAATGAATTACATCAACGAGGCTAGATGTAATTTTTACTAGATTCTAGTAAGTTCTTGTTGCATAAATATTTTGAAACTTTACTGTAAAACCTACATGAGGCGTACAGCCAGAATTGTATGTTCTGTCAGCTTATCTCGGTTTGATTTTGAAAAATTTTAATAAGACGCAACTGAAAAATATTCACCACTACATTTTCATCATTTTTCCTGTTGAAAATTTTTTGACAGCTTCAATAAAAACAACGATATACTAGATTCACCTCTATTTTAGGTTTTCATCTTCAACTAACTTTCAGATAATGCGCTTAGGCCATGACTAACTCGATCCCGACAATCAAATCACAGTTACTTATTGTAACGAAATTTGTCGCACCTAAAAAAGATAGAAGATGGGATGAATAGTACATCAACTAATGTCCTCGCTGTCGAGACTATCTGTCAAATTTTCACTTTCTGTCCACTTTTCATTATGTGGCGTGTCTGCGAAGAATGAGTAATGAATTGCCGATGGTTAATAAGATAGTGATCGTAGGTAAGAATAGTACTATGAGCGGAGACACAAAAAGATAACAATCCATTTGATGGAGAAGTTTCTTCTTTTCATTCATTCTCCGTTTTGCATCTTCGGATTCTAGGTGCACGTTTTTCGATTATTCCTAATTTTTAAACATGTTTATATTTTTTATATTTTCTGAATTAAATTTGATTTATGGTGGAAAAAATGGTGAGTAAAATCTAAGAATCTTTTTCAAAATAGGACACCCGAAATCTTCGTTTTTTTTTTCATCATTTTCACTTTTCCCAAGGCATCATGAACATTTCTGAATTTAGAAATTGGAATAACTGTCACCCCTAAACTTCATTGAAAAATATTCCATTTTTAAGAAAAAAAGATCCATCTCGAAGAAGGGCTACAGAAGTCGGTTCTCCACAAAATGAACTCAAAGCTCATACTTCTTGTCAAATGAATATGATGGTAATCGGTTCGGCTTGAGGATTTTTTTTTTGATGAAAAAAATTATCACTGTATATAAAAGATGAAATAAAAGCTATCAAAAAAATATCAGAATGAATAGATTAGATAGCCTGCCAATCCAACAAAATAGTATATCTTTTCCGTTTGTTTTGATATTCAGATAGCTGGTAAGTTCTGAACACAACGGTTATTTTGAAAATGTAATGCACTTTCTCATGCATTATCGCACCAATAGTTATCCTAACATCTAACGTACCTAATGTAAGGAGTCGAAAAAGCTAACAGTTAACTTTTTTTTTTGATGAACAACTCTGCTAGATAAAATAAATTATGATAGTTTCAACGAGGCTGAACAACCTTGTTTTCATACATATCCACGACCGTTACTTTTTGCTGGGTCCATAACTTCAATAATGCACGCTGAGAACAGAGCGAAAAAGTCATTCTTCAGTTTTTTCGTGCTTATGCTCATTCTCCGCGCATTGCAAATAGTGAATCACCAAAGTAACCTGTTTCAAAATAGTAATTATTAGGTTTTGACTCTTCTGGTTTTCAGCAACGTTGGTGTTATACACAATATTAGTAACATTTAAGCTGCACAATTTTTGGCAGAATATTGAGTCCAAAAACAGTTTCTCACCTAATTCAAACAATTTATATGGCGAAGTTTTTCAGTTAGAAACCGTCAATTCCAACAACCTGGTTCAAACCTATTTCTTTTCCAATAGGTCATGGAAGCCCGGAAAGAAAATTGAGCTGTTTTGGTAGTTTTTGTTTTCACGAAAAAAAAAACAAGGAGACCAAAATTTTGCCTTGAGAACTTCTGTCACTCGGGTTCATCAAGACGTGCTAAAAGCTGAACAATGTCAAATTAGGTATATGAATGTTTTCTTTATGAGATGTCCAAAGTACAAAAATATACAAAATTATACAAAAATAAGTGTCTAAAGTAGTGCAAAATTAGCGTCTTTTTTGAGTGATATTTCAGTGGTAAGTTCTTGGAAACGTGGTTTCAATTTCCTTTTTTTGTTTTGAACTTTATTGAAAAAGTTTTTCAGTGCAAAAAACCACACAAAAGAAGCAAATTTTGCACTACTTCGGACACTTATTTATGTACCTAGTTGTATTTTTTTCACTTTGCACACGACATTAAAATTTTTCAATATTCTATTTCTGCTACATTCTGTTGCACATCATATTACACCAATTTCCTATGTAGTAGAACAAAAGTGTCGTCCATCGTCTAGCTTCCTAGCTATCCGTTTTTCTTTTCAATATTTTTCTCATCTTTTTTGCGGTGAAGCGTGTGGGTGTTCGGAATGCGAGAAAAAAATGTGGGCGCCAAGGGAAGAGAAAAAGCAGACAATAAAAAAAAGCTATAAAAAAGAGACAAAAAGATATCAATCCATTGGATAGAGAAGTTTCTTCTTTTCGTTCTGTCTTGTTCTAGCACCTTTGATATTTAGGTGCTTATTTTCTTATGATTTTTTCTAGTTTCTCAAACTTATTTATTTGTTTAATTCAATTCTAATTATTGTGTAATTCTCAATCATGTTGTAAAAAGACTGGTAAGTAATTTTTGATAAACTACCGAAGTTCAAAGATTGTTTTACAGGGAACAATTCTTGATATTGGAGGTGTTCGCATAGGAGGTCGCTCAGACGTGCTGGAACTCAAGCCAGTATTTGTGGCAGGCTAGCTCTCTGGATTGACGCATTAGGATGTCAAAAGAGATGAAGAGGAGATGAGAAATTTGAAAGGGACTGTCGACTTTTCCATGTTTGATGCAGCCCACGACGAGATTGGTTACCAGGTGGATTGGGATTCGTTCAAGCCTTATACAATACAATACACTATCATTTTTTTGACTGCTGTTTGTTCTTGTCCTGTGTTGGCATGCTTTGTTCAGTGTGCAAAAGTAAGAGTGACCGCTTGGCACTTCAACTAGAAATTGTATCGAAATGTATTTTTTCAATAAAGCTTTCAAAAAATATTAGAATGAGTAGATTAGATATCCTGCTAATTCAAAATGAGCAGGATATCTTTTCCGTTTGTTTTAATATTCTGATAGCTGGTAAGTTTTGAAAACAACTATTAATGACAAATATTACGTTCCGATTTTGTTCCGGACCTGAAAGTTTTTTTCAAAAAACACATTTGATGAAACAGAGCTCATAAAAAATGCATATTTGAAACCAATAAGCGTAGAAAAAGCGGTAAAATCAAACAACCAGAACTTTTCAACCACAAATCGTCAATTTTTATGATTAATCTTCTCGCATCCAAAATTTTTGTTCAAACCTTTGTGGTTTTTTTATATATGATTATAAAAAAGCGGAGAGAAAAGGAGGCGCTTTGGTATTTTTTTAAAAACAATCCAAACTTTGCTACTCCGAATTTCAAATGCTACATTAATGTTTCCTTAAAAATTTCGTGTTAAGTTTATTCTGTAACTTTTTGTTGCCCATCAAATCACATTAATCTTTTGTCTAAGAGAAGAGTAGCGCATCGGTCAATGTTCGACTTTGACCAACATATCCGTTTTTCTCCTCAATATTTTCTTCATCCTTCTCGCAGTGTAGTTTGTGAGTGTGCTTGGAAAAAAAAAGAGAAGAAATGTCGGCGCCAAGGAAAGAAAAAACGCAAAGAAAGAAATAGAACTATGAAAAAAGAGACGAAAAAATAACGATGCATTTTTCGGAAAAGTTTCTTCTTTTCATTCAGTCTTGCTCTAGCATCTTTGGAATTTAGGTGCTCCTTCTATTATGATTATTTTTAATTTCTAAAAATTCTTTTTTTCTCCAATTCAATTCCGATTATGGTGTAAAAAGACTGGTGAGTTATCCTTTCGGCTCTCCTTGATAAAAGCTCAACGATTGTTTTACAGGTAATTAATTCAACCCACGGGCGAATTGTTAGAGTTCTTCTCCTGGAAATTCTTCACTTGGAAAAAGCCTTTTAAGCTCTGAAATACGCAAAACATCAAAAGTAAGAAAAAACGAGTTTCAACACATTTTTAAAGATTATATTGTTTCAGCTAGCTCAAGGCTTCCCGGACAAGAATGTTCCCGCAAAATGGCCAGAAGATTATAAGAGTGGATGCTCCGCGTTTATTGTATTGAAGTGTATTTTTAAAAATAAATAAAGCTATCAACAGCGAAAAAAACGCATTTGTATATATTAAATAAAGCTGTCAAAAAAACATTAGAGTGAATAGTTTAGATAGACTGTTGATCCAAAATAAGCAGGATATCTTTTCCGTTTGTTTTAATATTTTGATAGCTGGTAAGTTTTGAAAGCAAGTGTTATTGAAATATGACTCATGAAAAATACACAAAAAACCAATGAGCGTGGAAAAAGCGGTGAAATCCAAACAAGGCCACATTTTTTCAATCACAAGTCGTTAATTTTGATGAATAATCTTCTCGAATCCAACTTTTTTCCTCGAATATCTGTGGTTGTTTTTCTTATAATTATGGAAGTCCGGAGAGAAAATTACGTGCTTTGGTAGTTTAATTGAAAAAACACGATTTTCGAGTTTGGACCCATTTAGCTTAGACAAAAATTGGGCTACTCAAAAATTGTTATGAATCCTTTCTTCAAAATTTTGCAATAAGCTCTTCTGCTACATTTCGTTTCGTTGCACATCGAATCACAACAATCTCTGATTTAACAGAAGAGTAGCCCATCGGCTAGTGTTTGACCCTGAACAAGTCATCCGTTTTTCCCTTCTTTTTCCTCCTTCTCGCAGTGTGTGGGTGTGTTCGGGAAGAAAAATGGGGGAAACGCTGGCGCCAAGGAAAAAGAAAACGCAAACAAAGAAAAGGTACTATGAAGAAAGAGACGAAAAGATATCAACTCATTGGATGGAGAAATTTCTTCTTTTCATTCAGTCGTGCTCCAGCATCTTCGGATTTTAGGTGCTAATTTTATTATGATAATTTTTAATTTCTGGATTCTTTTTTCACTATTATTCAAATCAATTGCAATTATGATGTAAAAAGACTGGTGAGTTACATTTTCGCATTTTTTTTTAAGTTCAATAATTAATTCACAGGTTATTCCAAGGGTGAAAAACTGAAAATGCAGATGCTATTGCCGAGGAAAATTTTAAATTTTAAACAAAAAGCAAAAGTAAGAAACAAACATTCTCAACGAATTCTTATGGTTTTTTTTCAGCTACGACGATTTTTTGGGAGCGAGAATGCCGCAGGCGTATCACCGGAGAGTTTTAAAGTTGGATGCTCCACAAATTTGGAAAAATTGTTTTGAACGATACGAATCTTTATATTTAACAGTCTGCACACTTTTTTGCTTTTCGCACTGAAGAGTATTTTTGGAATTAAATAAAGCTATCAAAAAAATATTAGAATGAATAGTTTAGATAGTCTGCTAATCCAAAATAAGCAGGGTATCTTTTCCGTTTGTTTCAATATTCTGACAGCTGGTAAGTTTTGGAACGAATTATTGGAAACATTTTTTTATTTGTTGGAAACATTACGCACTAAAGTTGAGTTGGATTTGAAATCCATACCGGATGTAAAAACAGTCTGTAAAAATAAAAAAAAACAATTTATCTTTTTTTTTTCATGCCCTATCAGCGCACCAAAACTGTCAATATGCACAAAAACTAACAGTGGGATTTCATGAAAACAAAACTTACATCAGTATCATCAACTAGTTTGAAATAGTATTCCAATTGCTGGTTTCTATACATATCCAGGACCGAATTTGATCGTCAAGACCATTTCTCGATAACTCAATTTTTGTTTTGCAATAGATGCCAATTTTTTGCGAGTTTCAAGTAATTTATCACCAGAGTTAACTGTTTCTCAGTAAGAATTAGACTATGTTGAACGTTTTTCTCGATTACTCTCGTCGAGAGTAGTGACAATATGGTTTCTCGCCCATTCGTGACTTTCAAAACAGTTTTTCCAGGTTTGATGAACTTGTTATTAAAAAACCATAACTTCCAACTAGTCACTATTGTTTCCAAGTCATAATTCACTACAAATCCATTATTTCGCTCAGATCTGGTCGTTTTTCATATGAATATCAACGTCTTGAAAAACGGAAGATTTTTGTATTTTTCACTATTTAGTTTCTCACTATCCATAGTCAAATCCATAACATTTATGCTCCTCTCAAAATTTTGCGATCTGCTATACATTCTCGCATAAACACGTCAACATACTTTGTAGAAGACAGAATTAGTAGGCGCCCCCATTCTCGAGGCTATCCGTCTTTTCTCAAATATCCCCTTAAATCCTTCTTGAGGTGTGACGTGTGTGTGTGTATGTGCCTGAAAAGCTAGGAAAGAATGCAGCTGCCAGGAAAAGAGAAAACCCAGACAAAAAAGAGTATTAGGAAAAGAGAGACCAAAAGATATCAATCCGTTGGATGAAGAAGTTTTCTCTTTTTTCATTCAGTCTTGCTATAGCATCTTTGGAATTTAGGTGCTCATTTTATTGATTATTTCTAATTTCTATAAATTCTTCTATATATTTTATAAAATTTTCAAAATGAAAAGATGTCACTGTCTACGCAAATTGTTTGTTTCAAACGTGATAGTACGGTAAAAATATTAACTTTTCAGAACAATGACTCAAATTGTTTATGTTTCAGATCCTGCGGGACACCACTCTTGGAGGAAGTAACGCTGCTGTGGTGGAGTCTTAAAAAGTGAGAAGAGTTCTTGCAGCGAATGCGGAAGACGCCTTGTCAGAATGTTTTAAAAGAGATAATTGTATTACTGCGTAATCTTAAAAATAAAAAAGCTATCAAAAAAAATATTAGAATGAATAGTTTAGATAGTCTGCTAATCCAAAATAAGCAGGATATCTTTTCCGTTTGTTTCAATATTCTGATAGCTGGTGAGTTTTGCAACAAACCATTCAAGGGTTTTTTCAAACCCTTTCAGCCCATCAAAACTGTTAACGTGCACAAAAACTAACAGTCGGATTTTTTGAGAACAAAAGTTACATGGGTGTCGTCAAATCACTTGAAAAAGTGTTAGCGTATTTCAATATATCATAGCATGTTTCAATACATCTTCAGGCCCGGGATTGACTGGCAGGATATTTTCGCCAGGTTTCCTCGTTTTTATTTGTAATTGATGCCAATTCTTTTGCGTGTTCCAAGTTGTTTATCACCGGAGTTTAGCAACAAACAGACTAAACGGTTTCTCGTCTATTATGGTGGTTTTCAAACATCGAGCATTAATTTTTCGTAGAATCTGAACAAAATATGCTCCTACCAATGCAAATTTTGTCTCTTGGATGTCAGTGTTCAGTGAAAAGTGAACAACTCAAAACAAATAATTAGATTTCTGTTGTTTCACAGGCGTTTCTCAGAACCCACTTGTCCTTTTTATCTGATACTTTTAACCTGATTCTCAAACCAGTGAAGGTTTTTTTGGTTTACAAGTTTCATTTCATTATTCATCGTC
>GL379919.1:240868-283794 GCA_000143925.2 Caenorhabditis brenneri | reverse complement strand
GGTTTACAAAGATTTCATTCATTATCATCGTGTGGAATTACCCTCCTTCACATCAGATTCATCCACTAAGTGGGAGGTTTGGAAAAGAAAGTAGCTGTCATTCAAACGGAATAGGTCAAAACAGCAACATGTTTTGCCAAACGACGGTACTATCATTAAGTTTGGCACCAGGTTCCAAATCTTTCGGCCCAACGACAAAACCGTCGATGAGCCCTCCAAAAATTAGGCGTGGGGGAATACCATTCGTCTCCTAAAGGCGAAGAAGACAGTGAAATGGTTGAAGAGTTGGTATCAAGCGTTAGCTCGATGTTCCCATCCACTAGGTGAAATACACTTGCCATAAGGGTAGAACGACGAAAAGGTAATAGAGACCGGCAGCCGACAACTCCCGGGTACCGCGGCCCGCTATGTTTTGTGTGTACAGGGGGCGGAGTTTGATATCTATGGAGGGCAAGGAGGGAGGGTAGGAGGTGAAGAGGGAGAATAGTAGTGTTGACGGGCTTGTTATGAAGAAATATGGTTTTTTTCTGCTGGAAAATCTCGGGGATGGAAGTTTATTGTATACTCGACCTAAAACTTGAAATATTTTGTTTCAGATTCATCCACTCCTTGAGAAAATGTCGGCTAAAGAATGGTCGATTCTTGAGAATATTTTCGCAAGGAAGAAGCCCAACGGAAGCCGTGGAGAAATTGTATCACAGTGTATTCTATCCAGATTCTGGATGGCTAATAATCCAGTGTAACCTGCGGAAAAACACTGGAAAAATGCAGTAATCATTAAACAGGAAATCCGCTATTTGAAAACTGTCAACACTATTGTATTCTTCGATTTGTGAATTTTTCTTTGAACGGGTGTCTTTTTCTGCTCTTCTTCCAGTAGGAACTTGTGAAAAAAAAACAAAGAAATCACTGCTTTCATTTCTCCAGAAAATTTTCATTTCCAACTCATTCATTTGATCCCTTTTCAACCCCCTTTCACCCAAAAAATCATCAAGAATTCGAAACGTATTGCATCATGTCGAAAACTGTGCTATCTTATCAGCTTATCAGTCTTCTTGACCACTGTCCGTCATCATATAATGTACGTTGATAGGTAAACATACACTTTGCAAAAACTGTGGTTATTAGTAAGATAAGAAAAATTGTGGAGAGAGAATTGTCAACGAAAGTGATTACAATAGCATTATGAAAACCTTGAATTGTGTTAGTAAGCAGATATCAAAAACTAAACATTTATAATCTAAACGCTCATGTTGAGAAGGGATTAGACTAGAAAACTAGAACCTGTAATCGGAAAAATTAGACATTTTGACTAAAAATTTTGAAACCAACAAAAGAATCAGTGCTTGGGTTTTCAGCGAAACCCAAAGCGGATATCAAAGTTTTGTACACAAAGAAGAACTCCTGATTGAAAAATTCCAAGTCTTCTGTGTTCGAGACGTCATATCTCATTTCATAGTGAAGATCGCCACAACATGTCAACTGATAAATTGTGTAGAATAATTGTTCACACATTTCATCAGTTGATTGTTTTTCAATAAAATTGCTAGAGATTGAGATAGAAAGTGCCGAAGGTAGCAAATAGTGAGAAGATTGACTCATGAGGTATTTATGACTTCTCACGCTTATACATGAGGAAAACGTGGCACTGGGTAATGTGACTGATGATTTTTGCAAATTCTTCATTCCTATTTTGATTTTTCGTTTAACATTTTCGGTGTTTCGGGTGTATTTATCTGGTTTGACTTTTTTTTGAGTTAGAATTTTTAGCCGTAAAGCATTTCGTTTGCACTGTGGTAGTTAAACCAAACCAGACTATGTGATGAAGTAAGAAACCTCATAAAAACCCTGACCCTGTGTAAATGTGGCAAATTCAATCTAGCCTGTAACCAGATATGAGCGAATAAACGGGAAAAAATCAGCGTCGAAGACATTCAGTGGACTCGGTTTCAAGATTTTATGCTGAACACCTGAACTTTGAAAATTCCTATTATCCGAATACCCATAGTTATTTGAGTTTTCTTTGTTTGAAGACCTCCTTTTTTTCTGATTCATCCGTTTTTTTCAGAAAGTATATTTTTTCTGATACTAATCCATAAACTATTCATGCCATTCTACAATTTCCTGTTTCCTTTTTCCCATTCTGAATTTTTGGAAAAATAAAATCAAGACATAACACACTTTCACATTGACAGGTTTATTGTTCTGGCAGTCATTATTATGATAAAATTATAATAAACAAATAAAATATTTAGAAGTTGTCCTCTCCTCCACATTGACTTTCCACCCAGTGACACTCTGAAATGAGAAAATAAGTTGTTTTTTTTTGATTATCGCGTTTTTGAGAAAAAAAATTCGAAAGAAAAACTTACATTTGTTACTCTCTTCGCTCGCTCTAACGATTGTCGCAAACAAAATTCTGAAAACAACTCCCATAATTTTTTTTCTAAAAAAAATAATTCAAAACTTACAAACGTTATTGAACTGCCATTTAAAGCTCTCCAGAATTGGTTGTTATTAAACATGGTCTATTGAAGAAACTGAAAAATCAAAATTAGTAATTCCGATTCCCCAGAGGGGAGGGTTGATTCTTATGTAGGACAGGGGTCCCAATTTACGGTTCGAAAAGGTTTTTGATCTACACAAGAGCCTAAGTTCTTAAACGACTTACATTTTTTTCAAACACACATTGATTTTGTGGTCGCCGTGAATATACTTCTTTTCTGAAAAAAAAATGGTTTTACAACACTGCAAAAATCAGATAAAAACTCACCATTTCAATTATTTACACCATTGTTGTTGAAGAAATTTTTTTAAAAATATAATTTACAGGAAAATGCCAGAAATCAGAAAAAATCAGATAAATTAAGAGAAGGAGATCCTAAATACCAAAGAATCAGTAAGAGAACATTACAATTAAATCTAAAAAGTCCTACATCTGTAGTCGCATATTTTTACAGGGATCAAATTCTATTACAAAAAAATGAATCCTTTGAGTTCTTCCAAATTGAAAATATACAAAAATCTAAATTTGAGATACATTCTAATAACCTCACTACAAAAAAAGTTCAGAGAGTGTGAAACGAATTAATAGCTACATGACATCGATAAACTGTCTTAAGAACATACAAAATCAATAAAAAATGTCCACAAAACTGAGATAAATAGAATTGAGCTAAAATACCAATATAAAGAATATATACATAAAAACTAAAATGAGAATAGCTGGTTGTTCATGGGAGCACATAAATACAAAAAATTCTACAACATTTAACTAAAAAATATTGACATCAAAGGCATCGAAAAACTGTCCTTAGGATCAATAAAAAACTAAAAAATGTCTAAAAAGCTCAGATAAATAGAATTAACCTAAAATCCTAATCTAATATTACATGCAGACAATTGCGCCCATTATCTTTTAAACCCGTGAAAGAAGAAAGCATAAAGAAAAGAACAAGAGAGACTAGAGTAAGTAATAATGCGTTGATTAGAAGTACATCTTGTTGAGAAAAGTTTGAGAAAAAAAGCAGGTACGAATAACGAGGCAGAATAATAAAAAATAAACTACAGAGTGTGAGTATTAAAATTACAACAGATCATGTTCGTGCATAGCTCAAACTTACATTATTTATACAAACTACAAAAACGTTAACTGCTCCAGACTCATTGATACTGTTAACTAGAAAATTTTGAAAATAAACTACAATATTAAAATTACAAAAAAACATGATTCAGGTAGCGAGAGCTCAAACTTACATTATTTATACAAACTACAAAAAAAGTGAACTGTTTGGTGTAGGGGGGATAACAAAAGAATAAGAGATGAAATTGGGAGAAAGAAAACAAAAAGAAATTAGAAAAAATCAAAAAAGGAGGCCCTAAAATCCGAAGAGCCAGAAGATGGTCAAAAATACAAAAAATGGGAAGAAGGCAATGACAGAAAAATGGTGTACAAGATTTTCAATTTTTTTTCCGTTCCAAAACTAGTTCTGGTAATACCACTAATCTGTCATTGCATGGTAGTCAACTATGCCAAAAAATTTTTTTAGTTACTCAGACGAAAATATTTTTTTTGGCATAGTTCACTAGTACTTCGAGAGGCGCTGTTTATGAGAGGAGGAGATGGCTAGGCGTGGTTCAGAAATATAAATGGGGTCGTATTCATGAAAATTTACAGAATTTATACAATGTTCGGGTGTAAACGTTCAGGAATACGACTCCAAATTTCCAGAGAAAAAATATTGAAGATTGATTTTTCGTTCAAAAAGAAATCTTGAAGACTCCAACTTTTCCTATACTTCACAGCATAATCAAACAAATTTTAAGACGCCTGGAAGAGCATTTCCATCTGGACGTCTTAAATTTTGAATAGGAGTGTTATGAAATATTTTGGAAAATTGAAACTTTCAAAAACTTGGAAAATCAATATACAAGAAAAAAATAACAAAAAAGGAGTATAATAACAGAGATAACCTACATAGAAGCTTCAAAAACAATGCAATAACTCATAACTATAGCAAAACATTACACAAAAAGCGCTCCCTTCCCTCACAAACAGCGCCTCTCGACAACCAACAAAATGAAATGGCTTCATGCGGAAAGCGAAAACCGACCTAGTTGTGTGTAGCGAGAGAGGAACGATAAGAAATAGTGCAGAGAAAAAAGAGAAAAAGGGAGAAAAAGGGAGCGCCGCCGCTTTCAACGGAAGAACCGCTCCGTGCCAGCTGCCTCTCCCCTTCTCCCTTTGCTCCTCTCCTCTTCCTCCGTGCTTTCCGTTTTCCATCCTGAAAAGAAAAGCAATTCGTCTTCTCCCCTTCTCCGACATCTGCGCCGATGCCCCCCTGACCCCGCCCCTTTGTCCCTTCTTTTTTGCCACCCCACTTCCATTCTATTCCATCTTATGGGTCTTCAAAAACCCAGAGATCCCTCCGGCATTCGGGATCCCTTTATTTTAGTTAATTCAGTGTGACTATCCCGGTATTGATGGTCTCCGAATTAACTTATTCTTGATTTTTTCTAATTTTTAAAATATATATATTTATTCTATTCTATTATTGCTAACTTACTAAATATTCTTTATTGGATTCAATGTGCAAAACCAAAGGAGCCAAGGTTCAGGTCGACTAGTAAGTAGATTCAAAGAAAAATTTTAGTATTATCCTATTTTTCTAAATTTTGGAATCAAAAATGAGTTGATTGCTCAAACTCTTCTAAAAGATAATCCCGTTTTTTTTTCAGAATATGCTTCCGGATCCAAGAGACTAGAATGAAGTTGGTAATAGGGAACAGCAACTGGAAAATGAACGGAAGTGAGTTGAATCTAAGAAAAATCAGAAAAATCAAGCTAGCTTTAGTATTATCCTATTTTTGAGAGTTTAGAAGGTAGAACTAACGTTTTACTCTATTATCTAGGACTTCAAACTTCCAATATCTAAGTTAATCCAAATTGTTTTCAGGGTCCGCATGGAGCTGCGCGAGCTGCTTAATAAAGCTCTGTGAAGAAGGTGAGTATGGGTTCTGGGGTTCTAGAAGTTTAGATTTGGAAAAATCAAACATTTTTCTGTTTTCAGACCGGACGATAGGTTGAAAGGAGTAGGATAAAACATGTGCAGAGAGGTGAGGGCTTCTAGAAGTTGAGATTCTAAGTAATCAAACTTTTTTCTTTTCAGATTGATCGATAGGTTGGAAGGAATAATAATTTTTTGTTTCGTATCAATAATTTATTTTTTTGAATAAAAATGTGATTGAAAAGTTGTTCTGTTTTTCTTTTCATATAAAAAAACGAAACAAAAAGCTTTGGTCTTTTTCAAAGGGGTTCAGGATTCCAATTCGATAGTAATGTCTTCACTAGTTTTCGTTTTCACCTTTTGCCGGGCACTCAGCAATTGCCCTCGTTCTCTTCGAATACGTCTTCCTCCGATAATCCGATGTAATCTTCCCTCCTCGTTGACCTCTTTTTTCTTTTTCTTTGTTCTCAAGACGCGCGTTTTCTGACCAACCGGGTTGCATCCTCCTCGCACATTCAAAAAATAATGCGAATGCGCCCCATTGACACGCAGTGAAGAGAGGAGACCGAGAGAAATGTTGCCTATTTTTTCATTTTTCTGTTGATTTCAGCCAAATTTTCTCTTAATTTTTATATGATAGAAAACTGGAATTTTTTTGAACAGAAAAATAGCCGAATACGCTCATTTTCCGTCAATTCTCACGTCGTAATTCCTTTTTTTCCATTTTTCCGCATTGAAAAAAGTTTTTTTGCAGATTTCGGTTCGATTCGACACCATTTGAATGATCGACCTGCAAAAAACTAAACTTCCGAGTGAAAAAAAGACAGAAAGTACTGAAACCAATATGAATACGTAAGTTTTGCAAACATTTGTCGGAAATTCTTGAACATGACAAAATATA
The DNA here is from genome assembly GCA_000143925.2 of Caenorhabditis brenneri. Lineage (NCBI taxonomy): Eukaryota > Metazoa > Nematoda > Chromadorea > Rhabditida > Rhabditidae > Caenorhabditis > Caenorhabditis brenneri. The sequence goes on along the minus strand of GL379919.1, from coordinate 277,386 downwards.
CTTTAAGGTAGCATTTCATTGGCAAAATAATGCAAACAGTACATCACAATCATCAGAAGATGGAAATACATCAATTGAGAGTGCCGAAAACATTTGGAACGATTGTATTGAATTCAAGGACCAAGCTCTTGGCTATGAACATTTTTTTTAGTGAACCAATGCTATCCGATTCACTCGATGCACGTGTGAAGAAACTGTGGACGTTATCCAAGTCATGGTATGATTTTTGAACCAACCATTTTCTTAACAAATTCAAGTTTTTTTTTCCAGATGCATCAAGACAAATAGAAAGGCTTATCAATGACAACGCAAAGGATGGGCATGATAACGTTGTTAGTACACGGAATCAGGATGGAACCGGATACGGGGGAAAATGTCGAATTGCTCGCAACTATTTCCGCAAATGAACGATGGCACGACGAATGTATAGCTGAACCGACAGAATAGAAACTGGAGAAACATGCGAATCGGTTGTCAGAATTGCGCTTTGGGAACTATGTCTTCGATCAGGAAGCTTTTTTTCGTGGATGAATGGAAACAATGCAACAGCAGGATGAAGATTCCGAAGGAGAGAGACTTTGGATGGCACCCGAATACACGGACCCAAGCAAAAAGGAACCGGATATGAAGGAACAAAGCCAAATAGCTCGAAACTTCTCTGCCGCATGAACTATAGGACACCAAATGGATAATTAAATCAAGGAAAACAACTAGACACACATGCAGATCGGTAGTGAGAACCCGGCTTCCAACTATGGAGTACTCTTGTGGATAAACAAAATGTACAGAACGATCCATTCTGCCCGAAAAATTCCTGAAGGAGGAAAAAAATGGATGGTGCGCAATAATGGTAATTTTTTCATAATCATCTGGTTTCTTGGTATATGAAGGCTCAATTTGTTCCAGATGTATCGAGCGATAAGAGGATCTGTTTTCTGAAAACGTCACAACGAACAAACGATAAGACGGGAATCAGCTGAATCGGTAGAAGAATATGAGGGAACAAAGTCAAATGGGTTGCAAGCAGAAGAGGCGATCGGTTGGCAGAAAAGCAATTCGGGAATCAGGTATTCGCTTGTGAAGTATTTTCCTTATGGATGAATGAAATTTCAAAGAGTTTCTGGTTTACAACTTGATAGTAAGTCTTCACTAGTTTTCGTTTACACTTTTTGATAGCCTTCCGCAATTGTCTTCGTCTCATTCGAATACGTCTTCCTCTGCTAATCCGACGTAATCTCCCCGTCTCGTTGACCTCTTCTTTCCTCCTTTTCCTGTGGACGATGTGCGCCTTCTGACCAACCGGGTTGTATTCCCCTCACGCATTTGAAAAATAATGCGAATGCGCCCTATTGACACGCGGCGAAGAGGAGAGACATAGAGAAATGCGGCCTATTTTTTCATTTTCCTGTAAATTCCAGCCAAATTTTTCTTTCATTTTGAGATAATAGGAAAATAGAATTTTTTCTGAAGCTGATTTTCCGTCATTTCTCACGTCGTAATTCCCTTTTTTCCATTTTTCCGCATTGAAAAAAGTTTGAATTCCAGATTTCGCTCCGATTCGGCACCAATTCGACAATGCGTCTGCGAAAAACAAACTCTCCGAGAGGAAAAAAGTACAGAATAGTTGGAAGCGATATTAAAAAAGTGAGTTTTTGAGGAGTTTCCCAGAAATTTTCATAGAATAACAGTTTTTACCTTCAGGCGAAGTTTTCCAAAGCGAAACCAATGAAAAAGAGCATTTGGAGAACTTGATGAAGAAGATGCGACAATTTAGAAGGCTTGAACCACTCGAAATGGTTCAAAGTATTGCATTTCGAGAGTCATGCTCCTAAAAATTGTTCCTCATGAGCCAATCAAGTATATCCGACGTTCCGATCAGCACAAGCTAATTCTTGTAGGACGAAAAGTGGTGACGTGACCCGATGATCGGTATGTTTTTTAATTATCAGGTACCTTGGCAAATACGAACTCAATTTTTTCCAGATGCATCAAAATATATGGATCTGTTTACTATTTCAAACAAGAGCTGATTATGAGAACGTTGTCAATTTGCGTAGACGTAACTAAGAAAACCAAGTGAGGAAAGAAGTCGAATAGCTTGGAGCTCTCTCGACGCATCAAAGTTGGAATGAGAAAGGGATAGTCAAATGGACAGAAGAGAACCTAGGAATCGGTGCCAGCTTTGCAATTCAACAACTAGTTGTTCGACTTTGGAGGATTCTTCTTGTGGATAAATGGAGTTTCTGTAAAGATACGATCAGCATCAAGCCTAAAAGACGGTAACGGTGAATAAAACACGAAGAATGATATGTTTTCTGAATAAACAGGTCCCTCGAAAAATGCAAACACAATTCTTTCTAGATGTATTGATCAATAAATGGACGAGCTCTCTGAAGAACGTCTAAGCGAAAGGAATACTCAGAAAAAAGAAACTGAAGATACTTGCAAATCGGTTGCCATCATTGCAATTCAACAACAAGTATTTTGTCTACAAAACATGTTTCTTGTAGATAAATGGGATGTCTGCGTAGATCCGATCATCACACCGAGCCTGGAAGACGGATGTTGTGAATAGAATCCGGAGAATGGTATGTTTTCTGAATCAAGAGATTCCTTGACAAATTCAAGCTCAACTTTTTCCAGAGATATCGGAACAACTGGATTTCATTATCGTTTCAAACGACGCAGAGGGTGGTCATGAAAAATTCGTAAATTCATGTACACGTAATCAAGATGGGACCGAATATGGAAACAGCCGAAGTCAAATGACTCGTAACTCTCTCGTTGCATGAAAGATAGACCGGCAAATGGAAAGTTGAATCAGCCATAGAAAGAATGTGGATCGTACACAAAAAATAGTATGTTTTCTGAACTGGGCTGTTCCTCGGCAATATCAATTTGTTCCAGATATTTCGAAATCAACAAAGAGATCTGTAATGGATTTCGCAAGGAGCATGCAGGTTACAATTTGGAAACTAGGCTCCCGACTATAAAGCACGTTGCTTGTGAATCAATGGGATGTATGAGACAATTCAATCAAGCCCATCGACTCGCAACTAAACTGCCGTATGAATGATGACACGGCAATAGATTACTTGAATGAACAGGAGGGAAACTAGTGAAACATTCGAAGCGGTTGACAGTATTTCAATCTGAATAGGAGACATCCAACTGCTCAGGATTTTTCTCTTGGAAAAATATACTGTATGCGACAATTTGGCCTACTCAGGGGGACTCATGGAAGGCGGAAACTGTTGATGGTATTCGATGAGCGGTGTGTTATTTGAACTAGCTGGTACCTCAAAAAATGTCAAGCTTGATTTTTTAGAAGTATCGAGCCGCAACTAATAGACGATTGGATGGATATTGAAGCTGGATTGACAGATGTGTAGCTGGAGAAAAATGCGAATTGGTTGTCAGAATTGCACTCAGTCACTGAGAACCCGGCTTCCGTCTTGGAGTACTCTCGTGGATAAAAAAAAATGTATGCTATGGTCCAATCAGGACAAAAATGTTTTGAAAAAGGTATCCATGATACCCGAAGAACGGTATGCTTTTGAATCTGCAGGTACCTCAAGAAATTCAAGCTCAATGTTTCAGATGTAGCAGAAGTATGGATGTACTCCCTGAAGAACACCGCAAAAGAGGAACGATAAGACGGAGAATGAATAGCTGGAACGACAGATGTCTAACTGGTGGAATGTGCAAATCGGTTGTCCAAATTTCGGGAACCAGATCATCGCCTATGAAGTATTTTTCTTGTGAATGAATGAAATGAATGCATCGATCCAATCAGTACGAAGAAAATTCTGAAAGGGAGAACATTGCGGATGGAACCCGAAGAATGGTATGTTTTGTGAATTAGCAAATACCTCGACAAATGTAAGCTCGACTGTTTTCAGATGTATCGAGATAAATGGGCATGCTCACAACGTAAAACAAAACATTGCTCATGAGGACATTGTGTACATGGACCCAAGAAAGAACCGGATATGGAGAAACGAAGCCGACTGGCTGGCAGTTTTCCCGCCGCAGGAACTATACGATGGCAAATGGATGATTAAATCAGGAATAGCAACTTGACCGACTATGCAGATCGTCAGTGGGAACCCGCTTCAAACTTGAAGTACTATTGTGGATAAACGAAATGTATGCGGCGATCAGTTTTGCTCGTAAAAAGGCCCTGAAGGAGAATAGCAGTGAATGGTGCTCATCAATGGTGAATTTTTTAAATAATCTGGTCTCTCGGTATACGAAGGCTTGGTTTTTTCAAGATGTATCAAACGATAAAAGGATTTGCTTCCTGAAGAACGTCGCAACAGAAGGAGCGATAGTACTTCCAATCAATAGCTGAATCGTTATAAGAGGAACTGGGGAAACATGCAAATCGGTCAGCACATATGCAATTCGGATCCAGGTTTCCGCTTATAAACCATTTTTGTCGTGGGCATGATGGAATGTATTCAGTGATGAGATCGGCACAAAGGACAATCTGAAAAACTGGAACTGTGGATGGTACTTGGAAATCGGTATGTTTCCTGAACTAATTGGTTTCTCGTCAACGCAATCTCAATTTGTTTCAGACGTATCAAAATATAAGGATCTATTCAACATTCCAAACACCCCAAATAATGGCCATGAGAACGATATCAATTCGAGTACACGTAACAAAGATAGAACCGGATATGAAGAACAAATTCAAATAGCTTGCAACTTTGAGACAACAAATGGACAGTTGGAGCAGAAGAAGAGGCGATTGGTTGAAGAAATACAATTCGGGATACAGGTTTTCGCTCGTGAAGTACTTTTCTCGCAGATGGATCGAATAAAGGCAATGATCCAATCAGAACGATGAAAGTCCTGAAGGAGAGAATTTGTGGATGGTACCCCGAGAACATTGGTAATTCAAGTACCCATAACATAGATGGAACCGGATATCAAGAAAAAAATCGGATGGTTCGTTACTACTCGCCGCATGAACGATGAGTCGCCGCATAAACGATGAGTCGCCGAATGAGTTGTTGATTCAGCAGAAGAAAAGCTAGACATGGGTCGTGAGTACTTCCAGTCAACAACAAAACGTTCAGCTATGAGGAATTGTTTTGGTGGACAAATGAACAAGATGAATGGAATGTATGCGACGATCCAACGAGCACGAAGAGATTCACGGAAAACGGAAACTGTAGATGGTACCCGAAAAAAGGTATGTTTTCTAAAATAGCAAGTTTCTGGTCAAATTCAAACTCAATTTGTTTCAGATGTATCACGATGAATGGGTGTGCTTCTTGATCAAAGTCACAATGAATTATCATCGGAACGTTGTTAATTCAAGTACACGTAACCGAGAATAAGCGAAATATGATGAAACTAATGGCTTGCAACTTATTCTCAGAATGAACGATGGGGTGTCCAATATATAGTCAAGCCAACAGAACGAAAACTTGAGAAACATGCAAATCGACTACCAGAATTGCACTCCGAGCACCATGTTTTTGCCTATGAGGTATTTCTTTTGATTTTCTTCTCTTTCTGTTTACGACGCGCGCCTTCTGACCAAGCGGGTTGAATTATCCTCACACATTCAAAGAATAATGCCAACGCGCCCCATTGACATGCGGTAAAGAAACGAGACCGAGAGAAATGGTCCCTATTTTTCGATTGTTCTGTGAATTCCAACCAAATTTTCTCCAAATTTTTAAATAATAAGAAAATATAATTTTTTCTGAACAGAATAATACCGGATACTCTCATTTTCTGTCAATTCTCACGTCGCATGTACCTTTTATCATTTTTCGGCATTGAAAAAATTTTTTTGTAGGTTTCGCTTGGATTCAGCACCAGAGAGAAGACCAAAATTGTCGAAAACCATATGAAAAGATGAGTTTTGAAGAAATCAGCAAAAAATTTCGAAGAATAACCATTTTTACTTCCAGATGGAATTTCGCAATGAAAAACCAAATGAACATAGAGCATCGGGAGCATTTGATGATGAAGCGACAATTCGACCGGCTGGAATCACGAAAAATTGTCAGGAGTACGACAATTCAAGAAACAGGCTCCGAAAATCTCCCTCGTGTATAAATGAAGTGTATTCGATCAGCAAAAACAAAGATTTGAGAGAGAAAAACTGTGTATGCTACCCAAAGAAAGGTATGTTTTTTGAATTAACACTTTCCTGGGCAAAAGAAAACTTAATTTGTTTCAGATGTATCACGATGAATGGATGTGGTTTCTGATCAAAGTCGCAATGAATAGTCATGAAAACGATGTCAATTCAACTACATGTAGCCAAGAAGAAACCGAATATGAGGAAACGAAGTCAAATGGCTTGAAATGCTCTTGTCGGACTAACTATAGGACGGCAAACGAATAGTTGGAGCAGCAGGAGAGACGATCGGTTGGTAGAAATGCGATTTGGAAACAAGGTCTTCGCTCATGGAGTATTTTTCTTATGGATGAATGGAATAAGCGCAACGATTCAACCAGCTTAAAGAGCACCCTGGAGGAGATACACTATGGATGGTACTCGATAAAATGTATGTATTTTGATTGACAGATTCCTTGGCAACGCAAGCTCATTTTTTTGATGTGTCAAGAAAAATGGCCATTCTCCCTCTAACAAACGACGGCAACAAATGACCACGGAAACAGTCAATTCAATTACATGGAAACAAGATAAAACGGGATATGGAGGAGCAAAATAAAAAGCCTCGGAACTCTCTTGCCGCATAAACAATAGGACGTATATTGAATAATTGAATGAGGAAAAGAGAAACTAGGAATCGGTCGTCAGAATTGTACAGGAACTAAATCTTCGCCTATGAAAGACTATCCTTGTGGGTTGCTCGAAGAAGTTGAAGAAAAGTTGAATAGTACCAGAATAATGGTATGTTTTAGTAGGTTAGTAGGTTCCTAGAAAAATGCAAGTTCAATTTGTTTCAGGTGTATCGAGTACACGGATTTGTTCATCATTTCGAACGACAACGAAGGATCGTCATGAAAACGTGCTCAAGTGAAGTACATAGAATCAAAACGGAACATGTAAAAGAAGAACAAAGTCAGGTTTAGAACCTTTCCGCTCAATGAACGATGGGAGACCAAATGAATAGTTGAATTCGCATCGGTCGCCAGAACTGCTATTCGTGAGCGAAAGTTTTGCCTACGCAGCGTTTTTCTGTGGATGAATTGATATTGAGCAACGTTTCGACAGAGAATCCTTTGGCTTCCAGAGCTTTCAAAGCATCGCTGTTCTCAGCCGATTGACCCCCAAATCCTGAGTGTTGAGCTCCATTGGGTGGAGCTGGAACTGGATTTTCGGATCTATCTGATTGGTAAGTGAGATTTCGACATAACATATTTGCTGAACGTCATATTTTGCAGCAATCTTGATTCGTCTCACGTTGTGCAGGTTTTCGTCCTCCGCTCACTGAAGGAATACACTGCGATGCTATCCGCGCAATATCGATCGCTTTGGCTATGGGCAGAACGTGTTGCCATTGGAATCATGTTTTGTGGAAGCGGAAGCAGCCGAATGGAGAGCCGAATGACTGATGGCTCAGTACTCAGTGACGGCGTCATGATCAATGCAAGCTTGCACCTAGTTGCATTCAATTGGAAACAAGAAAGATTCATGACACCAATCTGAAGAACTCATGAATACTTTAAAGATCGCAGCTAAAGTGATGCGTACAAAAACCATGAGTTTCAACTTTCCAAAAAAAATGCAGTTGTTACTATATAACCTGCGTGTCGTGAACGCGTACTAAAGATCCCATATGTCTTTATTCCACCTGAATGAATAGTCAAGGTTATCTGAAGAATTCAGAGCGTCTTTTCCGTTTGTTTTGCTGGATCACAGACAACCCGATGAGATAATCACTCGTGTTTTTGTGTAGTCTACAGGGCGTGTAAACCTAGAGTATAGACTTCATTTTCAGAATTACGACAGGAAATCTGGATGGAAATTGTTCAATTGGAGGTAAGATGTTAGGATGTTAGGATTTGAATTGATGTTTACGTGACAGCCGGCTTTTGCCCAGCCAGGCACAACTTCTTGCAATGTGTAGAATTCCGAGAGAAAATCAAGAAATGACTTCTAAACTACTAATTTATTGAAAAAAAAACAATAAATTGAAAACAATGACATGCAACATTTCGGAAATGAGGATAGTTGATAGGGGATTATGATACGATGAGATAACAGAGGGTAACAAAAAAGCTCTATTCAGAATAACCGCCGGATAGAAAAAATGACACGGGAGATTAGGTAAGTACACCGGGCTTCAAGAAAAATAAATGACTTTAGAAACAAATACCGGATTTTGAGGATTGAAGACATCTCTAGAAACTCGATGCAACTTCACCAGAGGAATTGAGAATTTTCGAGTTTTGTTTTGCTGAATACCATAATCCAGCAACTTACTAATGTTTAGTACTGTATGCTTAAAGCTACACTTTGAGGTTATCTTGGAAGCTATAAGAATAATGTCTGCTAAAAAATGCTCATCAAAACTTGGTGAACACTTTATCAGTTGAAAAATTTTCAATGTCTTTGAAGACAACGGAGATATGCTGCTCTGGACATACAAACCAACACCTGAACTACAAAGTGGTCTAATGATCTTGTTGACAAAATGTGGTAACCGTAGAAACTATAACTGAAGCCCACACTTTCATTTCACGGTAAGCACACTCCTATCAGCTAACAAAAATATGTAGCATTGAACTCAAAATTAAGAAGTGATGATAAAAAGAAAGGAACAATTTAACTGTCAAAGCCCGATATAATTTCAAAAGTCGTATTTTTCCTAGAAAAAAAACCGGCCCACAACCTAAATGCCGTGCATTTTGACTGAGTTTCGGTTTTCTTGAACAGAGCAAAGAACAAAAAAAATAACTTATCAGAGAATATGAATGAGGATCGATGAAGTGCGATTTATCGATGATGCGACTACGGTTTCGGTTTCTTGGCGGCTGGTTGACTCGGAGATTGATTTTTGTCTCCAGTTCTCTGTAAAAAAATCATTAAAATCTATCAAAACATTTGAGAAATCTGGACTTACTTTCTTTCTGGTGTCCTCGGCTTCTTCTCTCATTGATCCTAGCTTCTTGGAGGCGCCTTCAGCTTTTAGTTTGATGATATTCAGCTTATCTTTCAACGACTCCTGAGCTCGCTCCAAGAGTGGAGACAGAAGTTCGTGGACCCACATTTGGTCCGCATAGGGCAAACGATCGATCAGATTGAAGAGGTCATGATGCTGGGCAAGAGCATTTTGATACGAAGCTTCGGAACTCGCTGTGATAGGTGTGGCGAATGACTGATGATCTATACTCTCCTCTTCCATACGTCCTCTTCTATCCTCATTCATTCGATGGGCGATTTTTTGGGCAGTCGTGATTGGAACAGCTAGCGATTGATAGGCTTCAGGTTGCTGATTCTTCGGGAAAGACTCAATCAAATTTATGAGCCGAAGATGGTGGGAGTAGGAAGTGTAAGCCATTTTCTTCAGTTTCTCTGCTTGATCCTCCAAATTTCTCTTTTTCGGGACAGCCGAAGACAACTCGTCATCCTTATTTGTGGCCGCCTCCATGGGGTTTTCAGGCTCACCAGCTGACGCAGTCTTCGGAACGTTGGATGAGACCCTGGAAGATGGAGCTGGCGGAGCGGGCTCATCCGTTGGACTGTTCTGTAACACAAAAAATAATGACATTCCGTCTTGTGGAGGCGGTTGTATACTCACTTTTTGCTTATCGAGCAAATCTTCGTTAACAATTTGTACCTCCTCAATTGATTGCTTAGCAAGATCCGAATCCTTCGTCTTCAAACTCGAATCATGAGTAACCAGCTGGACTGGAGTTTTCTGTAACGTGAAAATTTAGTTACATTCTAACATATGGATCAGCTGTCCCAATATATGAATTTTACTCGCCTCCTGCTCTTTCGGGATGTTCTCCTTAACATTCGGAACATGTCCTAGAGATTCCTTTGTGGGCGCCTCCATGTCATCCACCACATTTATCGTAATCGGATTGCTTTCTGAAGCGTTTTGGACAACAGGTATGTTAGGAGCTGGCGGAGCGGGCTCATCCGTTGGACTGTTCTGTAACACAAAAAATAATGACATTCCGTCTTGTGGAGCCGGTTATATACTCACTTTTTGCTTATCGAGCAAATCTTCGTTAACAATCTGTACATCTTCACTTGATTGCTTAGCAAGATCCGAATCCTTCGTCTTCAAACTCGAATCATGAGTAACCAGCTGGACTGGAGCTTTCTGTAACGTGAAAATTTAGTTACATTCTAACATATGGATCAGCTGTCCCAATATATGAATTTTACTCGCCTCCTGCTCTTTCGGGATGTTCTCCTTAACATTCGGAACATGTCCTAGAGATTCCTTTGTGGGCGCCTCCATGTCATCCACCACATTTATTGTAATCGGATCGCGTTCTGAAGCGTTTTGGACAACAGGAATGTTAGGAGCTGGCGGAGCGGTCTGATCCGTTAGACTGTCCTGTAACACAAAAAATAATGACATTCCGTCTTGTGGAGCCGGTTATATACTCACTTTTTGCTTATCGAGCAAATCTTCGTTAACAATCTGTTCCTCCTCAATCGATTGCTTAGCAAGATCCGAATCCTTCGTCTTCAAACTCGAATCATGAGTAACCAGCTGGACTGGAGCTTTCTGTAACAAAAAAATTAGTGACATTTTATTATATGGAGTAAGTTACCAATTGGCCTTCTAAGATCTTTTCCTGGACAATTTGGGTATCTCCAATCGATTCCGAATCAGGTTCCAGATTATTTGTCTTTGAATTTGAACCAGACAATGACGTGTCGCCCTCCTCATGAGCTGGCACCTTCGAACCATCCACCACATCTCCCTGTGGGACTAGTTGACTGTTCGAAGCTTCTGGTTCTGGAGATCCTAGTGCACCAAGGGCTCGAGCCATAAAGTTATTTGCTCCATAAGCTTGAACGTCTCCACCAATTACCCCACTAAGCGGTTCGATCAACAATTCTGGATCAAGACGATTTGGAGCTTCTGGAGGAATCTGATCCACTGGCTCAACGTTCTGATCTCCCAGTCCTTTCTGAGCGACAGCATTGACTCCCGGCACACTATTCTGAGCTCCAATCGCTGGTGCACTGGCGTTTTCAGTGGTTCGGGCTACCTCGGTATGCTCCTCGACTGAGGCCAGTACGGTAGTCTTCGTCGCTCGATTCTGACCCACAATTGGATGAGCCAAGTTGTGGGCTCCAAGCAATAAAGCACCAGAAGAAGAAGACGAAGAAGGTCCATGCGTTGGAGCCATACTCCCACTTCTCGATGGTCCTTTAGCAGTTGGGGACAGAATGCTTTCAACCAGATTTGACGTCCCAGCTCCCATTCTTGTAGGAGACAGTTGAGCTGGTGGAAGAGAAGACATTCTGAATCGATCATCTTCCTCTTTTTCTTCTTCCTCCTCTTCTTCTTTTTCACCCGAGCCACTTGAGCCTGCTTTCCTGGAGCGTTTTCTCGGGGCTTTATAGCCTATTTTGGATTTACGATCATGGCTCCCTTCCAGGTTCAGGCTGCCGTCCTTGGCCGAATACTTAATTATTCGCCTGTTGTCATCTAATTCAATGACAGCCTTGTCGAAGAGTCTGGAAACAAATTTTCATCAGAATGGAACATACCCCCCAGGGTTGTGCGAAAAAAAAATTCCGAAAATAATCGAAAAATTTTTTTTCGAAAGTTTCGTACCGGAAATTTTTTTTTCTAAATTTTGGTCCGAAATAGTTCGAAAAACGTTTTTTTTTTCGAATTTTTCAGGCCGAACAAAAATCGAAAAATGATTTTCCGGAATGTTTCGGGATTTTTCGATTTGTTTGTCGAATTTTTTCGTTTTTTTCGATGAAAAATGGGTGAAAAGGCGGTAAAAACGTTATTTTTAAAGTTTTTTCGAATTTTTTTTCGGTTTTCTCCAAAACTTTTTTCGTTGAAAAAATTTTCGTCTTTGTTTTCCGAAAAAATAAATTTTCCGAAATTTTTTCGCCCAGCCCTGCTCCCAGGTGGGGTAGACCTATTCAATTTTTCAAGATAAGAGAAAACTCACGTTGCGACAAAGTCCTCCTTCACTGGTTGGGAGAGAACGAAACAGCGTCTCATTCTCATGATTGGATCCATGGATTCCAATTTAGGAGCGTAATTGCGGGCTCTGAAATATTTTTTTTAATTTGGGAAGAAATGAAGTTGTCTGAGTTTGTATATCTGTATGTTTAGACGTCCAGATTCTTTACTCTGGGCTTAATTAAAAGAGGACCAAAGGAATTTGCCCATATGTTTTTATTTTATACTACCTACATAAACTGAACTATCAGCAGATCGCTTATATCCAAACTCCAGAAAACTCAAAAAAAAAGTTCAACGTCTATACATGACTTCAGTTTGTTGAATAGTTTGTATGATGATAGAACGTACTCAAATTTTGAGAAAACTGAACCGAGATGGATTGTCTAATATGGTGAGTTGTACTATTCTTGAGCAGGCCTATCTTTCAAGAAAAACGTATATTTTTCCCTATGGGCCTCCTTTAAGATCTTGGATCACTGTAGGGACTTCCAATATAGAATAACCAAAATATATTTCAAAAATGGTTCACCTGTTTGATAAGGCCCTCGGGTCGGTCGTAAGGCCATGTAGCTCCACAAATCTCCGGGCGAAATCTACGTGGCAAGTTGGCTTGTCGGACTTCTGGATCTCCTCCTCCTGGTAGGCCACGAAGGCTCTCACCTCTTCGGCTCTCTTCTCTTTATCGAGTTCGGTCATTTCCTGCAAAAAAAACTGCATTAAAAGGGCACAAAACGGTCAGAAACGATTAAACAAGCATTGAAATCCGACAAAGGCCCTCTCGATGTACTGTATCTACAGTAGGCTGAAAATTTTGTAAACTAGTTACCAATGTGATGATAGTCACATGAGAGATAGTAGTGAGAATAGGAGAGACTCAGAGGTTACGGTTGTGGGATAGAATGGCATAGAGAGCCAAGCTTAGAGATCATTAGAATAGAAGAGAGGGAAAAGATACATTTCGAAATGTTTCGAAAAGGTGTTACTTGGTGTCCGGAATGGAAATGTAGAGATTTAGGGACTTCACGGTCTTGAAGTCAACGGTCTGAGGGAAGGGGCGGAGCATCAATAGTGTTCTCTCGAATTTTCAACCAAAAATTCCCTTTTTGAGTAAATTTAGTGTTTTCTACTCCGCAGAAAGTCAATGGAGGGGAAGAAATCGGAGAACATCCGAAAAAATCTAAGAATCTAGTCGTTTTCTCTGTGATACCCAATTTTCGGTGCGATTTTGACCAAGAAATACCGGAATACCTGCCAAAAAAGGTCATTATTTTACAGTAATTCCACTCCAAAAACATTCAAAACCACGGAAATTTCAAAAACAAATTTGAGCTTAAAATCATCTTCTTCTTAAATCAAAAACTGAGATTTTAAGTTAATTTGCGACCTTAATTCTTCTTTCTCATTTTTAAAAACCCTATTTTAGCTTGTAAAATTTTTTAGTTTAGACGAGAAAATGTTCGAAAAGTCCACTGTGAACAGAAAACGGTTGAAACGATGGAACAAGCATAGAAATCCGACAACGTTCCTCTTAAGGTACTGTATCTACAGTAACCCCATCGGCAGTAAATTATGTATCGAAAACAAGGGTAATCGATTGAAAAAGCATGAAAATTCAAAATCTCGTAAATCTACACAGATGATTTGTGTACTCCTCCCGTACAATAGCTCGGTACCCGAATGGCACGAAGAGACACGAAACTAGTGACCAATGTGATGATAGTCACATGAGAGAGAGTAGTTAGGATAGAAGAGACTCAGAGGTTACGGTTGTGAGATAGAATGGCTTAGAGAGCTATGCTCAGATATCATGGAAATAGAAGAGAGGGAAAAGATACATTTCGAAATGTTTCGAAAAGGTGTTTACTTGGTGTCCGGAATGGAAGTGTAGAGATTTAGGGAATTCACGGACCTGAGGAGGAAGGGTTGACGGGAGAGGCGGAGCATCGATAGTGTTCTCTCGAATTTTCGAACAAAAATTTCGAGTTTTGAGCAAATTTAGTGTTTTCTACACCACAAAATGGCTATGGAGGGAAGAAATCGGAGAACATCCGAAAAAATCAAAAAATCTAGTCGTTTTCTCTGTGAGACCCGATTCTTGGTGCAACTTCGACCAATAAAAGTCGAAACACCTGCCAAAAAAGTGACTTAATCTTACAGCAATTCCACTCCAAGAACAGTCAGAACCATGGAGATTTTTAAAACAATTTTGAGCTAAAATCTCCATTTTATTTCATCAAAAACGGAAATTCTAGGTTAATTTGGAGCCTCAATTCTTAATTTTCACTTCTAAAAACCTAGTTTTAGCTTCAAAAACTCTTTGGATTAGACGAGAAAACATTCAAGATGCCTACTGTATTCAAGAAGTCGCTTACAGTATTCAAAACGCAAAATGGTTTGAAAATCTAGTATCTGGAATTAATTTTGGGTTTCAAAATTCCTAATTTGGCTCAAAAACTGAGTTTCCGGGTTGATTTGGGGACCTAGAAATTCATTTCTCACCTCAAAATGTTTTGTTTTCTTCAAAAAACCCCGCCCCCACTATATACATACTTACGGGGCAGTGTGGCTACAGTACTTCCCACCTTCCCCTCCTATGACACAATAGCTACCGTGTTTCCCAAAAACTAATTTCAAGAAAAGAAAAAAGTGAACAACAATTCAAAAAAAATTATGATGATGTAAGACTGGTCAATGTCACCCCTTTCTTCTCACTTTCTTTTCCGTGCCGCCCTTTTCAGGTGATCATTTCAAACACCATCAAGGTCATTCGAGGAGATAGACGTGGGAGACGTAGAGATGATTACGGTAGTGGGAAACAACGGAAATTGCTGGGAAAACGGGGGAATGAGAAGGATCGTATTTCGAATGAAGGAGAAGCAGATGTTACGGTAGTGGGAACGGTAGTGAGAACGAAAAGGGATAAATGGGAATAGGGGAGCATCCGAAGATGTCGGGAAGGATGGGAAATGAACAAAAAGTACTTTTTTGCTGCCCGAAAGTCTGTTATCACTGTCAAAAGTATAGTCGGTTTGCCTTTGAGAAATGAAAACCCGGATACTTGGGGAACAATGTTTTCCAGGTTCCTTCTGTACAGACAAAATCCGCGTAATATGTTTGTATACCCTTCTAAAACGACGAGTTAATTTATCGAGAATGCTTCCAGTAATCGTTCACTTCAGTGCGATCTCTTTTTTTCCAGCGTCTTCCAATCCACATCTCTAACTTTCTGACTCCTATCCTCTTTTTTTTAATTCTCAATCACACTGAAGAGTGCTAGCCACCGTCAAGGTCAAATGTGTGCACTGTCTATATATGAAAGAATTCGCTCGAATTAAAAAAATGCTGGCGACAGTTACCGTTAAATGTGTGCACTTCCTTTAAGTGAAATTATTCGCTAAAAATAAAAAGTGTGAAAGGTCAACATTCGAATTGAGTGACATCGAGGGCAGTTAGAAAGACTGTACAGGAGGAGAGGAAGAACGAGAGGTCGAAAACCTTCGGTGGGTTACTGTAGTTCAGGAAATAAGATAAAAAGACACTGGAGTACAGTACCTAGACTATGGAGAACGTTATATACTCACCACTTGGTGTTCCAACATTTCTTCCTGGACAATTCGGGCATCTCCAATTGAATTCGAAGCAGGTTCCAAATCACTCGTCTTGCCCCCCTTACTTGCTGAGACCTTCGAAACATCCACCACATCTCCCTGTGAAATCGGTTGAATGTCCGAACCCTCTGGTTTTGGAGCTCCTGGTCTACCTTGAGCGCCAACGCTCACAGTTCCAGCACGATTTTCGCCGATCGGAGCTCCCTGATCCGGATGAGCAACCGGTGTGTGGGCTCCAAGCATTGGAGCACCGGATGTCGATTGTTCTCCCTGAGCCGCTGGAGATAGACTCGACGTCCTGGTTCCCAATCCGGTTGGAATCAGTTGAGTTGGTGGAAGAGTTGACATGCTCAATCCAGGAACATCATCTCCTTCTCTGGCTCTCAGAGCTTCCGAAGCATCAGCCGGCTGGCCTCCCAATCTTGAATGTTGAGCTTCATTGGTTGCAACTGGACTTTCGGTGCGCCTGGCGTGCTCAACGACTTCCTGAACTGATGCAGCACCTTGAGCAGCGTTTTGAGCTCCAACGCTCACAGCTCCAGCACGATTCGGAGCTCCCTGATCCGGATGAGCAACCGGAGCACCTTGAAGCTTGACACTCCCATCGTACGACCAGAATTTGATGATTCGCTGTTTGTTATCTAGGTCGACGTCGCCAGTCTCGCTCAGTCTGGAAAAAAGTTTTTATTTTTTATTTTTCAAGATAAAAGAAAAAACTCACCGATCAAGAAATCCATAGTCTTCCACCGGAATGGAGAGCGTGAAATGGACTCTCGCTCGCTCCACTGGATCCATATCTTCGAGTTCGACAGGGACGCGACGTGCTCTGAAATATTTCATTTTGGTTTGAGAAAGGATCAGATTTATCTACGAAGGCCCAGGATCATTTTCGAAAGCCTCTACGATCCGGGAGCAGGGCTGTGCAAAAAAAATTCCGAAAACAATTTTTTTTGGGGATTATTCGGGATTTTTGGGATTTTTCAGAATTTTTCGGAATTTTTTTTTGAATTTATCGGAATTTTTCGATTTTTTTTCGAATTTTTTGGTATTTTCGATCTTTTCATTACGAATTTTTTCGTTTTCTTTTTCAGGAAAACTGGATAAAACGGCGGTAAATGATAAAAACATACAACTAAGAAACCGTTTTTTTTCGAAAATTTTTGTCCGGTCTTCTCCGAAAATTTTTTCGGAAAATGATCGAAAAAACCGAAAAAAATTTTTTCGAAAAATTTTCGCATAGCCCTGTCCGGGAGGTCAAATAAGATCTAGGATTACTGTAGGAACATCCAAAATAGAGAATCCAAAAAAAGATTCACCTCTGATACAGCTCCTCTGGATCAGTATCGGATTTTGATTCCTTCACAAATCTGCGGCACAATTCCATCCGGATAATCGGTTGGACGGCGGTCAGGCAATGTCTGTGGACATAGTCCAAAAAGGCCTTTGTCTCTTCAAGTTCGGTCATTTCCTGGAATTAAACTGTTCTAAAAGAGGACAATAATGGTCGAAATTTTGAAGGGTAAACGGGGAAAAACGATTCGAAAAGAAAGAAAATTCAAAGATATGTTACTCAGTACCCGAATGGCACGAAGAGACACAAAACTAGTGACCAATTTTATGATAGTCACATGAGAGAGAGAGTAGTGAGGATAGGAGAGACTCAGAGGTTACGGTTGTGAGATAGAATGGCTTAGAGAGCCAAGCTTAGAGATCATTGGAGTAGAAGAGAGGGAAAAGATACATTTCGAGAAGTTTCAAAAAGGTGTCTTCTTAGTGTCCTGGATGGAAGTGTAGAGGTTTAGGGAATCCACGGATCTGGGGAGGACGGGTTGGCGGAAGAGGCGGAGCATCAATAGTGTTCTCTTGAATTTTCGAAAAAAAATTGTGATTTTTGAGTAAGTTTAGTGTTTTCTACACCGCAAAAAGTCTATGGAAGGAAAAAACCCGGAAAAAATTCAGATAAATCAAAGAATCGAGTCGTTTTCTCTGTGATACCCAATTTACAGTTCCGACCAAGAAAAGTCGAAACACCTGCCAAAAAAAGTGCCCTAATTTTACAGTTATTCCACTCCAAGAACAGTCAAAACCATGGAGATTTTGGGAACAGTTTTGAGCTAAGTGTTCATTTTTTCATGTAGAACTGAAATTCTAGGTTAGTTTCGGTGCTTGATTCTCAGTTTTCACTTTTAGAAATCTACTTTTGCTTCTAAAACTGTTTGAATAAGATGAGAAAATTTTTAAGAAGTCCACTATGACCATACAGTGTTCAGGACGCAAAAAAGTTTGAAAGACTAATTCCTGGAACCTATTGTGGGTTCTAAAATTCCAAATTTGACTCTAAAATTGGATTTCCGGGCTGATTTCATTTTTCAAAAATCTTTTTTTTTTCAAAATGAACGGTCAAAAAAGATGAAACAAGCATAGAAATCCGACAAAGGTCCTCTCGAGGTACTGTATCTACAGTAACCCCATCGGCAGTAAATTATGTATCGAAAACAAGGGTAATCAATTGAAAAAGCACGAAAATTCAAAAACTCTATAAATCCACACAGATAATTCGTGTACTCCTCCAGTACAATAGCTTGGTACCCAAATGGCACGAAGAGACACGAAACTAGTGGCCAATGTGATGATAGTCACATGAAAGAGAGTAGTGAGGATAGGAGAGACTCAGAGGTTACGGTTGTGAGATAGAATGGCTTAGAGAGCCAAGCTTAGAAATCATTGGAATAGAAGAGAGGGAAAAGATACATTTCGAAATGTTTTGAAAAGGTGTTTTCTTGGTGTCCGAAATGAAAGGCTAGAAATTTAGGGACTTCACGGACTTGAGGAGAGCGTTCTGAGGGGGGCTCCGCCCGAGCATCGATAGTGTTCTCTCGAATTTTCGAACAAAATCTCGATTTTCGAGTAAATTTAGTGTTTTCTACACCGCAAAAAGCCTATGGAGGGAAAGAAACCGGAAAAAACATCCAAATAAATCAAAGATCGGGTAGTTTTCTCTGTGATACGAAATTTACGGTGGGATTTCGAGCCCGAAAAGTCAAAATACCTGCCAAAAAAAGTGACCTAATCTCACAGCAATTCCACTCTAAAAACAGTCAAAACCATAGAGATTTTAAAAACAGTATGAACTAAAATCTCTTTTTTTTTTAATTTTCAAGAAGTCCACTCTGATAGTACAGGACAAAAATGGCTCAAAAATCTTGTTCCTGGACTTATATCTGCTTTCCAAAATTCCAAATTTGGCTCAAAAATTGAACTTCCAGGTCGATTTGAAGCCTAGAATTTCATTTCTCACCTCGAAAATGCTATTTTTTTCAAAAAGCCCCGCCCCTCAGTACCTACATGCTTACGGGGCACTGTGGCTACAGTACTCCCCACCTTTCTCCTCCCCCATGACACAATAGCTACCGTATTTCCCAAAAACTAATTTCAAGAAAAGAAAAAAGTGAACAACAATTCAAAAAAAGTTATGATGATGTAAGACTGGTCAATGTCACCCCTTTCTTCTCACTTTCTTTTCCGTGCCGCCCTTTTCAGGTGATCATTTCAAACACCATCAAGGTCATTCGAGGAGATAGACGTGGGAGACGTAGAGATGATTACGGTAGTGGGAAACAACGGAAATTGCTGGGAAAACGGGGGAATGAGAAGGATCGTATTTCGAATGAAGGAGAAGCAGATGTTACGGTAGTGGGAACGGTAGTGAGAACGAAAAGGGATAAATGGGAATAGGGGAGCATCCGAAGATGTCGGGAAGGATGGGAAATGAACAAAAAGTACTTTTTTGCTGCCCGAAAGTCTGTTATCACTGTCAAAAGTATAGTCGGTTTGCCTCTGAGAAATGAAGACCCGGATACTTGGGGAACAATGTTTTCCAGGTTCCTTCTGTACAGACAAAATCCGCATGATATGTTCTCATACCCTTCTAAAACGACGAGTTCATTTATCGACAATGCTTCCAGTAATCATTCACTTCAGTGCGATCTCTTTTTTTCCAGCGTTTTCCAATCCACATCTCTAACTTTCTGACTCCTATCCTCTTTTTTTAAATTCTCAATCACACTGAAGAGTGCTAGCCACCGTCAAGGTCAAATGTGTGCACTGTCTATATATGAAAGAATTCGCTCGAATTTAAAAGAAAAGTGCTGGCGACAGTTACCGTTAAATGTGTGCACTTCCTTTAAGTGAAATTATTCGCTAAAAATAAAAAGTGTGAAAGGTCAACATTCGAATTGAGTGACATCGAGGGCAGTTAGACGCGACATCGAGGGCAGTTAGAAAGACTGTACAGGAGGAGAGGAAGAACGAGAGGTCGAAAACCTTCGGTGGGTTACTGTAGTTCAGGAAATAAGATAAAAAGACATTGGAGTACAGTACCTAGACTATGGAGAACGTTATATACTCACCACTTGGTATTCCAAACTTTCTTCCTGGACAATTTGGGCATCTCCAATCGAATCCGAAGCCGGTTCCAAATCCTCCTCCTTTGCTGGGACTTTCGAAGCATCCATCACATCTCCCTGTGAAATCGGTTGAATGTCCGAAGCTCCTGGTCCTAAAGCTTCTGGTCTACCAAGACCTTGAGCTACAAAGAACTGAGCTAGCTGACTGCCATTACGAAGCAACCATTCCAGATCACCAACATCGCCGATACCGCTCTCTGGAGCAAGTCCACCAAGGCCTTCATCCATTACTTTTTGACCTAGCACACGGGCATGAGAAACCAACCATGCTGGATCGACAGAACCGCCGATACCGCCCTGTGGAGCAGGTGGATTGGCTGGCATCCTTTTCTGTCGAATCCGTTTCGAAGCTCTCTGGATCGCAGGCAATTTTGTGGCTCCCAGAGTTGTCGAAACATCGCTGTTCTCAGTCGATTGGCCACGAATTTCTGAGGGCTGAGCTGAAGTTGGAACTGGATTTCTGGCGCGCCTGGCGCTCGACCTCGGAGCTTGCTGGCTTTCAACGAATTCCTGAAGTTGGAACAATTGTCTTTAAGTTATTAATATAAATGTAAGAAGACACAAGAGTGCATAACACTTCATTCGTATTCAAACCTTCTAAGATTTTCAAAATAGACTATCAAACTTGCGTTCCGTCTCAAAGATTATTTTACCTAGTTCAGCATAAAAATTTCTCACCTCAAATTCTTTCGGAATTTTGATTGCTTTTGGCTCCATCCAATTGATTTTAACTCCAAGCTGGATCGAGAATCGTTCCTTCACATAGTTGACTCCTCTGACGAACTTAACAATTTGCTGGCGGATGTTTGTCGCATCGACGCGAATTCTGGGAAATCCGATGCCGTACTCCAGAAACGCAAAACAGTTAGCTGCGACGTGAACCCCGCAAGAATTTGTCAAAGATTGAATTTGAACTCTCTCCGGGTCCAATTTTTCCACTGCAGCGTTCGGCATGCCCAGAATCTTTGCGATGCTCTTGATTCTCTCATCGGGAAATTTGAAGAGCCGGGCAGAATCGGCATATAGGATATGCCCATTGTCCGCCTTATCCATATAAATCAAAGCGAAGTGTTCCTCCTCGAGCTTTGAACCTTCCACCCTCCGTTCTGTGTGTACTGGGAGAATGAACCGACGACAATTTCCTCCTTCATTAAAGTAGATCCTTCCCTCAATGTCATCCTTGTCAGATTTCGACATGTTAAAGTCAAAGAGTGCCACGCGGTTGTCTGGATGCAGTATGTTGTAGCATCGGACCTGAAACCGTGATACCAATGACTGATTAGTTCACCAGTAAAAACATACAATCTGATAGAGAATTGTAGTGAGGACTTCATAAGACAGCGTTTCGGTTTGGTCGCTCAAGCCAGTCATGCTGTCGTCCGAGAGGCTTGCAAACAATGCTGCAGCTGAAATGAAATCGGTATTAATAATTGAAATTTTTTCATAAGAAATACAGTACCGGCCATATTTTGGAGGACCAACTTTGAGAGACCATAACTATAGCGCCAGATGAGATATGAAAAAGTTGTCAACTAATAAAATGTGTGAACATTGATAATTTTGAGATCATTAGTTAAACGTTTTTTGATAACTCGTACGGCTCAAGAGTTACACGCCGTGCAATTAAAAGTTTAGCTTTGGAAATAGGGAAGCCCAAAACGGGCAAACCCTAGACCATCCTAGCTAAGAATGGTCCTATCTCAAAAACCGTTATAGTTAGAAAAAAGCGATCAGCTGAAGATCAATAGAGCATAAACTTGTCTTCATTTCTCTGGTTCATAAAAATTTTCCAGCTGTCATGCCTGCTGAGTTATATCCGGCAAAAGTGACAAGTTTCGAAAAACTTGTTGATATATAACTTTTCTTTTCAAACTTAAAAAATTTCCGTTATTTCCACACGAGAAACTTAGAAAAACGAGAATTCACAGAAAATTCCATTACTTTCAAAACTTGTCACTTCTGTCGGCCGTAGCTCAGCAGGCATGATAGCTAGAAAAATTTTATGTACTAGAGAAATGTAGACAATCGTATGTTCTATTGATCTTCAGTTGATTTTTTTTTCTAACTATAACGTTTTTTGGAATAGGTTCATTCTTAGCAAGGATGGTCTGAGGTTTGACCGTTTTGGGGTTTTCCCTATTTCCAAAGGTTAACTTTTTATTGCACGGTGTACAACTATTGAACCGTTTGAGATATCAAAAAACAGTCAACTAACAAACTCAAGATCTTTAAGTTTTACACATTTTATTAGTTGACAATTTCTTCCCATGGCATCTGGCTCCAAAGTTATGGTCTCTCAAAAGTTGATCCACCAAATTTTTCAGTACAAAACGGTTTGAATTTTCAGGTGGTGTTCGTATAAATATGACCGGTACTGTATGGAACACTTTCAAAACTCAAAGATTCACCCCAAAAGTCAAACGAAATTCGTAAATAAAAAAGTGGAAACTCTCTTGACTCCTATTGAGGTCCCAAAATAAAGGTTCAAAAAAATCGAAGACCCAAAAACTAGTAGATTTCGCAAATCATGTAATAGTGACTCAAAAGTACCGCATTTTCAGAGCAGCACATCTCGGTTGTCTTCCAAGCTATGGAAAAATGTTTAACTAACAAAATGTTCAAAAGAAAATTTCGAACATTTTATCAGTTGAAAGTTATCAGATAACTCTAGAGAAAAATGAGATATTTTGCTCTAAACACACATACTGCTACCTGTGTTACCCTAAATTTTGAAATAGTGGCCCACCAAGTACCGCGTTTTCAGAGCAGCACATCTCGGTTGTCTTCAAAGCTATTGAAAAGTGGCCAACTGACAGACCATATAAAAAAGTAATTGAAAATTCAAAAATGAAAAAAATCCAAAATGTTCAGTTTTCCTTATCAAATTCAAATTCATCATTGTTTTCCGGTTCGGAAGAATATAATTTCATGGGGTCTACAAAAACTTTCTAAAACTACCGTAACTTTTCCTACGCCTGGTTAAAAGAAGACCGCCCATATAGTAAATTGGGCGGCAAAGTCTGCCTTTTTTCTTCGGAAGATAGTAGACTTTAGAACGAGACACATAGAAGTTTTCCACTCCCCGTTTTCGCGCGAAAAAGAAAATGGGCGACAGAGAGGCAAAGGTCTATAGAGAAAAGACTTGGGTTTACAGGTTACGGAGCAATATAGCCATAATCTTTTTCTGATGGGTACTCCTAAAAGCGGAGCAAAAATGTTAGGACCAAAAATTGGAATGGTGTGAAGAATAATGTAGATTGGAACTGAATAAGGGCAAGGTATTTTTCGTGCTAAAAAAGGTCGAAAATGAATTTTGAGACGAAACATCGAGAGAAATGTTTTATGGACCTTGCAAAGTTCTATCCGATCGTGTAAAAATATTACCATCAATTTTTTTTTTGACAAGACCCCTTCAAACCTTGTTATAGGGGTCATCACACTACCGAGCTTCCGAGCTTCCGAGCAGCATATCTCGGTTGTCTTCAGAGCTATCAAAAAGTGGTCAACTAACATAATTTTCACCAAAAAATTTTAAATATTTTGTTAGTTGAAAACTTTTTGATAACTTCAAAGACAATCGAGATAAACTGCTCTAAAAATGCAATCTTGCCTGGGCCTCTAATACACGATTTACTTCTAGGGTTCTTTTCATTCCGACATCCGTTAAAAAAAATATTTCTGATTTCAAAACAGCTCTGATATGAATGTACATTTACGGTAAACTATTTACTCTTTAACACACCAACAAAAAAAATTAAATTTTGTAAATACCTGTTTCTGACGATTTGGCAAAGTTCTCTATTTCCTCCAGCGAAATGTTGAGACAGTCGATCTCGGACACAGTGATCTGAAAAATATATGTACCATTTTACGAGAATTTTCGAAGTTAGTCATCGAAAAATACTTTGGCTTCAAAAAAAAATCTTACCTCCGGAAGTTCTTGTACAGTAACACATACTTTCTTGGGATTCGGTTCATCGCCACTTGACTCTTTTTCCTCTTTCTCTGTCTCTTCATTGTTTTTTCCTACTTCTTCTGCTTGATCCAAGAGTTGATCACGCTGGTTCATTTCTGCTCACAGCTATTGAAACTGAAACTTTCCCCAGAGTTTACGAATATTGAAAATTTGTGGAGTTTGGGAGAAGATTAATCTAATGTTTCAAATCTGTCTTGTTCTTTTTTTCAAGCTCTTCCGTGTTTCTGGTTAATACGGTAAAATTGAAAAAAATGAGGAGAAAAATAGATTGGAAAATAAAGTTGAGGAAGTTTTTGAAACTGTTCATTTTTCCCATTTTATGCATTATTGTTTGAGCATCCCACGGAAAACAAAAAAAATTTTTAGGTTATGTGATAACGTTATGAAAAACAAACCGATTTTGAAAACTCCACTTTTTGAGTACGAAATAAAATTTGAATACGTGGTTGGGAATGAGTATTCCGTCACACCAAAAGGGCATCGTAGGGATAAGAGACGAAGGCACGATGGCTCTTACGAAATAGTACTGTCCAGACAGAAGAGTGAAGAAGTTTTTTCTCTGGGTGGCCGGAGAAAGGGGCTGGTAGAAACAAAAGGGGAGGAACCTTGTCGATTCAAAAAGTGATGTTTCGCGAGCAGGGAATAACTCTGGTTTTTAATACTTATGATTGTGCTAGAAAAACAAGTAGTATGAGAGCAGAATTTCGGAGGTTCCTTATAAATTATCATCTTAAATTTTTTATTCATTTTGATTGGAAGGGGTCATCAACCTGTGCGCAACTCTCGGAGGGAAGACCAAGAGCTACCAAACGGATGGATATGAATGAAGGATGTACCGATGAAGAGGAAGGAGTCAACGACGACTGCTCTTCCTTTCGCCCATGACCGAGAGGGGAGAGATCTGGTCCGAATATAAACAATTAGAACAGTTCACACCAGAATGGGCGATGATATATACAACGATCAAAAGGACAGTTTAAATTACAAGAAACAGCTGTCAAAAACTTTGTTATATACAAATTCAAATTCTTGGCAATGACAATCATTATTTTCGAATGCCCCATTCGAATTCTAGGAAACAGAATGAATAGAAAAAGACCAAACGTTGTGAGAAACTAACACGTCGCATTCAAGGAACATTATTTTGCAAAACTTCAGTTTTTTGAACTGTTCAGAGTTCAGAAGACAAGGGAGACTCATCCCACCCAATACTGAATGCTTTGATCAGTATATCTCGCTTGTCTTTAAAGCTATCAAGATGTGTTCAACTAATAAAATGTTTAGCAGAACAGTTTAATTATTTTATCAGTTGAAAACTTTTTGATAACTTTGAAGACAATCGAGATATGTATCTCTAAACACTACGTACAGTTATTGTTGCTACCCAAAATCTTTCAATGAAGACCTACGCACACTGTATGTTTAAAGCAGCGAATCTCGGTAGTCTTCTAAGCTATCAAGAAGTGTTCAACTGAAAAATGCTGAGCACGTCATTCTAATCATTTTTTCAGTTGACTACTTTTCGATAACTTTGAAGACAACCGAGATATGTAGCTCTAAACACAGCGTACTGCTATTGGTGTTAACCAAAATCTTACAACGAAGGCCTATCCACACTGCATTTTCAGAGCAGCATATCTCGGTTGTCTTCTTAGCCATCAAAAAATTTTCAACTGATAAAATGTTCAACACATTATTTTGATTGTTACCTCAGTTGGTTTCTTTTCGATACTTTCAAAGATAACCGAGATATGCCGCTCCAAGCATACAGTATTGAGCAGGACTTCATTACAGGATTTCGGTTAGCAGTGCGTTGTATTTGGGGCAAAATTCCTCAGTTGTCTTTGGAACAAGCAAAAAGTGGTCAATGTGTAAAATTTTGAAAATTTTTCGCTGAATATTTTTGGCTCTGTCTGCCTTTAGAGGTGCAATGACAAATTGGAGATGCAAGCTTAAAATGGAGGTGCAATTGATAAAATGGAGGTGCAATGACTCCGATAGTTGTCAGGGCAGGAAAGAGCATGCCACAACCTTCCAAAGCGCGAGCATTTTATTTTTATTTTTGTTCACTATATTCTCATATTTTTTGAATTCAGTGCATATCAGAGCTGTGCGGAATCCCGATTTCCGACTTCCGACTCCTGACTACTGGCTGTTTTTTCACTTCCGACTTCCGACTTTGTTTTTCGTCAAATTATAGCAAGAAACTACATTTTTCGCAAAATGAGGCGTTGAAAATGATTACAGAAAAAAGGAATTGCCCTCGCAAGTGATGCCCTCAAAAGATTTACAATGAATGGTGAGTTGAGGGATAATTCAAGTATTGGTCCCCACTCTGGTGAAGCCCCGCACCTTATAAACCATCTATGTATAGCAATCACCCGTACTGAATAGGTCGGCGCGTCTTCCTTCACATAACCACGATAAAAAATGAGCATTTGAGCCCCCATGATTGAAGGCCTAAGCCTGTTTTGATGACTGGGTAGGACTTCAGAATTAGTTCCCCATACCGATCCAAAATCAGCTCCCATCGATACAACTGCTTTTGGTGCTAAGCTAGACACTGTGTCTACAGTTCAAAGAAGACTCTGGAGGCAGGAAACAGAGGAGAGGAGGGGAGATGAAATGTCTAATTTTACGATTTCATAAAACCATACAACATGCATAATGCCTATTTTCTGAATTCCCAGGTGAAAAAACCCCAGCAAAGTTTAAGCACATCCAAAAAAAGAATGATGAGAACAAGAATGATACACAAACATGTACATTGACAGACATACTCACCTGTCAACCAATTCTGGAGGGTGGAAAAAAGAAATAGTCGAAGGTAGAACTGCTGATGTAGTATCACTTGAGTTATTGCAATCGATCGAGATATACTGCAAACGATAGAAAATGAAAAACTTTGACGTTTGGGGTAGCTTTATTGCTGAGAAATCAAGGAAATAAAGGAGATGCGAACACTTTTGATGACCAATGTGCAACTGTTTCCCTTCTTTTTGGGAGGCCACAAGAGTACGCGGACGGAAAAATGGGCGGAGGTGGGGCTTCGTGGAAAAGATGGGGAGAGAAGGTGGGACCAGATCATTCTTTCCGGGCCGTCTCTGGAGAAGTGAAGAAAGAAGATATTTCGATAGTATCTGCAAAAGCCGAAAATACTGCTGAAAATTAGAGGAGAAAGTGTCAAAAATTCCAAAAACTGTATTTTATGACGGCTCAACTTCGGTGTTTATAATTAGAATCCGTACTCCAAAGTTAGCTGATTTTTTTCGAAACCTTTATCACCAAAATAATTTCACGTCCTGAATACAAAACGCCCAAACTTGTAAAAGTCCAACCAGGTGGTTGATGTATGTACAATACTTATAAAATATTATCTTGTCTGATAGGAGTCCAAATCATTCTGTAATTTAACTAAGTTTAAGTTGTTTTGTGTTCATATTCATTATGCAAATTGAGTTGTTTTAGGCTGAAACATCTCCTACGGTTTCAAGATCAGGCGACTTCATAGTAAAGTTTTATGTTGAAAAAGTTTAGACAGTTCCCGAATTTAGTTCAGTTTCAGAGCATTTGTTTCCATTCCCAAATTATGAATGTATTTCGATTCAACTTTCGAAAAAAAGGCATTCTTTCTGTCTGTATAGTTTGTTGGTTACCCATCTTTTCCAACTTCACTTAGCACTCTGCCAAAAAGTCAGAAATTCTTCTGCTCATCATGGCATCTTCCTTAATGATGTCACCACTTGTTGCGCTCATGATGACCTCATTTTAGTGGGGTTTAGAAAGATGTTGCGCAACACGAGAAACGATACATCCTCCTCATTCCCACCATTCCACCACCGCGATGAACAACAGCTGTTCAGTCTCTTCATAGAGAAGGAAACAAGAGAGACGGGTGGCCTCCGGAAAAATATCGGCCTACAATAGTTAAAACTAAGAAATTTGGCGAACTTATGATGTATCGAATCATTTTGAAATCATAATATTGACAAAATTAAGTCTATGAAGTTTTCGTTGAACACTGAAAATCAGTTCTAATGGTTCCAAGGTCAAAACGATTTCTTCCTTATGATAAAAATTTAGGATAGCTCTCTGGACCAGTTCATGTTTGGATTGTTTGTCACACATTCCGCATAGAAACTTTCAAAACTGTATTTTCTATCAAATGAAAATCCGGATACTGGGGAAAAAATGTTTAGGTTTCTTCTGTATCGTCTGTCTGTTTATACCCTCCTAAAACGACGAGTTCATCCACAGAGAATGCTTTCAGCAACCCTCATTATCTGACCGATCTCTCCTTTCTCCTATTTAAATATTATACCACACTGAAGAGTGCTAGCCACCGTCAAATTTGTGCACTGTCTACAGGGTGGCCGATAAGTATGTAGAATTTCCTTTTCCGGTTTTCTTCGGATCTGGACATTAGGTATTCAAATCAAACTGATTTTTTGATAAATGAGATGCCATCAATCAGTTTTCCAACGAAAATTCGGAAGTTGGAACCCTCCGCAATGATTCACGCTTCCAGACGCTCCGGAACAAAAGAGACGGTGCGCCGGAGGCAGTAGTTACCTATTTCGGGTCATGCCTTGAGACATACCTTCTTGATAGAGTTGATATTTGGGTGGAAGTAAGCCATGACTCTGTTCTCCAAGAGTTTCAAACATAAGTCCGAAAAGATTAGATACGAGGAGAAATCTGACCAGGTACCGTCGCCACAGAAACCAGGAGAAGATCCTTCGAGTACTGATTTTGTTGTTTTGAACAATGGGATGGAGTCCAAGCGTGTTATAAAGTGGTAAACGGCTGGTTATAGTTTCTAATGAGCGATAAAAGTGCAAAACCAACTTTCACTACACCTACGAACTGGGTTTCACATTTATGCGATGAAAACCAACGGAATTTTTCATCATGATATCAGTCAGACTCAATCTATAACAGACTTTAACAAAAGGTAGGCACTGGGTAAATAACGTTTTGAAATCTTTGCTCGGTGCTTTGGTTGTCATTATTATGATAATCTTTCCATAAGACCAGAAGCGGCGCACCTTGCTTGTTTTTCATGTGTGGCATGTTGTTGAAATGTCCTGATAATTTGGGTAAAATACGAAATTATGTCTATTTAGTTTTTTTCTGTTAATATATTTCCTATACTTCGGAAAATTATCAAAAAATTTTGAACTGGTTGAAAATCTGACTCATCAACACGCCAGGATCACCCAGAAAACAATTCTACATACTTATCGGCCACCCTGTATATGTGAAATTATTCGCTAGACTGAAAATAAAATTCTGGCGACAGTTAACGTCAAATGTGTGCACTGTTTATATGTGAAATAATTCGCATAAGATAAAATGTGAGAAAGGTCAGCATTTGAATGGAGTGTCGAGGGCAGTTTGGGAGAGCTTCAGCAAATCAAGACCTGCCCAATGAATATACTCATGACTACTTTCCTTACAGTTAGAATTACAGTTCCTTACAGTTCTTTCCTTGCAGTTCTTTCCTTACAGTTAGTTCCTTACAGTTATTAGGTCAGTCCGAAAGTTTCTTTTTTTTTGGGATTTTTTTCGACTAGAGCTGTTTTCAATAATCGGTTTTGTTGATGATATGTACCAACTAGCTAGACACTATCACTGTCAGAATCGCATGCCTCTACAGCCCCTGGGTCCAAAGTTATAGTTCTGACAAGAGGGTTTTCCAAGACCCCATTTTTCAAGATAACAGTGTTCCCGATATGGTCAATTTTATATTTCGTATCAGAAATGTTGGCATGAGTGGTGATAACATGCACCAGAAATATGTAGTCATTTTGATTATTTTTAGGCAGTTTATGAAGTCATGGTCTCTTTAATATAGATGATTATAACGAACGCCAAAAACGGTTTTTCTGGAAATTTAAAGTGGTTCTAACATATGTGCAGTCCGCACATACATTTTCTCCAGAAAGATTGGCAAGAAAGCCTTTCAGGAAGATTCTCCAATTTTTCATCATGATCTCGAGTCATTTTTCAAAGTTCCACCAAAAGCCGCAAAGTGATCGTTGAGACTAAATATTTCTGGTGCATGTTACCACCACTCATGCCAACATTTCTGATGCGAAATCTAGGATTGACATCATCTGGAACACTGTTATCCTAAAAGATGGGGTCTTGGAAACCCTCTTGCTGGAACTATAACTTCGGACCCAGGGGCTGTAGAGGGATGCGATTTTGACAGTGATAGTGTCTAGCAAATTGGTACATAGCACCAACAAAACCAGTTATTGAAAACAGCTCTAGTCGAAAAAACCCAAAAAGAAAGAAACTTTCGGACTGACCTAATAGTTCATTGTTACAGTTAGAAACAAAACCTTTCTTCAAGTATTTTATGTTTCCAGCATGGTGAAACATTTCAGTTTATTTTCAAAATATAATCATGTTAATATTCATTTTGGTGGCCTTTTCAAGCTTCATTCGATTGGCCCAATTCCATATGGATAGGATGAAAATAAGATAAGTAGCTAAAATATAGAAAGGTTGCCATTTTGTTTCGCACCCTCTCTCCTCTTTTTGACTTTTGTCAACTTCGAATATGTGCACTGTCTATATGTGAAAGAATTCGCTTTAAAGGTGGTGGAACATGAAAGTGTACGGGGACTTTTCGGGGACTTTTTTCTCCCCCGGCACCTATAGGCAAGCGTGGTCATCGCGCCTTTCCGACCGCATAGCGCAGCCGGTAGTGCGTTTGGTGATGCGCCATTCTAACCCTGGGTTCGAACCCACCAGAGGTATCTACTTTTGTAATTTCAGAAAAATTATTTTTTTCATGTTCTACCACCTTTAATATAAAAAATAGGAAAAGTCAGCATTCGAAATTTGACCATTGGAAAATATCAAATGTGGAAACGGGTCGTTGGAGATAGTCGGAGCTCTCAACTCGAGTCCATCGTGACGCTTACACGGATAACCGAATACCGAAACCGGTGGAGTAATGACGGAGGAATGACATATCCCAATTACCCCAAATTCCCTACGATTGCTTGTGACATTCGTACAACACAAGTACTAGCTTCACTTTTATAAAGAGGCATAACAAAAAGACAGTTTAAAAGATACTCATTTATTCAGAGGCAATTAAAAGGTAAGAGCAATAGGCTGATGATAAAAATAAATTATTGGAAACATCGAAATATGATAGTTTTAAGGACCAATGTTATGAATGAGTAAGCCTATTCTTTCTCTCATTCTCATATTTCTCTCCGATTTTTCTGATTTTCTCATAAAATTCCAATTCATCAAAATCATAATCATCCTCATCTGTTTTCCTTGATATCGGTTCCTCTTTTGTTTCAGATTGGATAGTTTCATTCTTATATTTTTCTCCAATCTTTCTGAGTGTTTCTCGGAATTCCTCTTCATCAGAGAGCTCGGGTGATGTGTATGGTGGCATATCTCTTGGAGCAGATGGGAGTCGATCCAGCTCGTCGGCAGACAACCAACTCATTGATCCAGTGAGTGGGTCTGCAAAGGAAAGATTGAGTGTTTGAAAATGAATCGGGCCGTTAAAATGAAGAGGAGAAATCATATATGTAGAATACTTGGGATCCCACCACGAAAACACAAACTCTACCGTGTCTCGCTCAATTTTGCCTAATCACGACCAAAACTATATTTTTGAAAGAAGCGTTTCAAGAGCTTCAAAATGAGCATAATTAGGACTAGGTTCTGAAAATTTTCATTTTCGACAACCAACTCTATCCTAGGCCACCCATTATCTCAGACCAATAAAACTTTTTTCTGAAACCTAGTCATGATTATACTCATTCAAACCGTTTCGGTTTTCTGATTCTAAATATCTTGTTTTCAATGTGGTTGTATGAAAATCGACCGTGATACGGTAGATTTTGTGTTTCAATAGTGAGACCCAAACAAAACAAAATCTACGGTGTCTTTGTCAATTTAGGAGGCTACTCCGAATCAGAACCGGCCGAATCAGAACCAAAGTTTGTGACCTTGCGAGGGCTTTGATTCTGGAAAATCAAAAGATGTGAATATATCAAATTAAAGCGAAAAAAATTCTCAACAATTATTTATATTTACATCTCAACGTCGTCACGATCCTTGGTTCTGATCCGGCCGGTACTGAATCGGAGTAGTTCTGATTTGTCCAGTTCTGATTCGGGGCAGCCTCCAATTGTCGTCCAATCACAATGAAAATTGTACTGTTGGAATCAGCGTTTTGAGAGCTTCAAGACGAGTATAATCATGACTAGGGTCCAGGGGTGCTCGGAGTCGGATAATCGGATATCCGAATTATCCGATCATCCGACTTTTTTCGGACAATTTATCCGGCGGATAAATATCCGGAAAATTTTTTCGGATAATTTGTCAGGCGGATAATTATCCGAAATGTTTTTTCGGATAATTCGGATAAAAAATATATTGAATAAAATGATGTGAAGAAAATTGGTCCAAAATGACGCTATTTCTAGGAAAATCGGGGTTTTTTAGCATTTTTTTTTCGAAGGCGATATCTTGTGTGGGAACCGAAAATATCGCCAACCTGTCAAAAAATGTTTCGATTTCATGAACAGCAACGTAGATAAGGTCATTCTAATGTTATAAACAAGAAAAAATTCGAACTTCGCAGTTTTTCAATCAAAAACTAACGATTGAAATTTTATCCGAAATTATCCGAAATTATCCGTATTATCCGGAAAAAAAAAATCTCGGATAAATAATCGGATATCCGTTTATCCGAAAAAAAATTTCGTATAAACCTTCGGATATCCGATTATCCGACTACCCTCTATCCGAACAACCCTGCTAGGGTCTGGCAATTTTTGGATGTTGGCGAAATTTGGGTCTCAACACGAAAACAAAAACCTATCGCGTTTCTGAAAATTTTCGTCGAATTGCACTGAAAATTATTGATGACCAAGTGCTATTTCTTCAATTGCTACAGGGTGATAAACTGCTTTTTCTCAAGTGCTACGGTTTGTCAACTTCTATTTCCTCGAATGCTACGGGGTGATCTACTACTATTTTCTCAAGTGCTACAGGGTGATGAACTGCTACTTTTTCGATGCCTCAACTGCTATGATTTTGTTTCACGTGCTATTTCTCAGGGACTTGAAAAATAACACTTGATCACCCCGTAGCACTTGAGAAAATAGAAGTGTCCCAGGTCATTCCGCACCTCTAACCGGACTTTTGGGTCTCCATCGCTTTGCTTCCTTTGTTGCTCTGCGTTTCCTCTTCTGCTTCTTTCTCCTCGCATACTTCTCCTGAATGGCTCGTTCCTTCTCCATTTGCTCTTTCAACAGTTGCAATTCTCGTCGTCTTTTTTCACGTTCATTTGCCATCCTCGCCGCCTCCTTGAATCTTAGCGGATCTCTACGCGGGGGTTGATCGGAGCCCCTTCGCTCCTGGCCAGGTCTTGGAGCTGGCTTGAAGAAATCCGTCATGGTTGGTCTCTTGACTCCTTGCTTGGCAGTTTTTGCGGCTTCTGATGACGTGGGAAGTTCATTCCAGTCCCCGGTGATCCTAGTGGGCTCTGATGGTTTTGGACAAGAAGACATTGGTTCCTTGGAGGCCCTCCATCCGCCGAATTTGGAGGGCAGGTACCCAGGGGAAGTTTCGTCATCATCATCGCTCATCGGCTCGTCGGAATCATTTGGTGCTGAAATTTTGGGAAATTGATTTTTAGGTCTCACCAAAAAAAAAACACATTCTACCGTATCTCGCAAAATTTTTTCCTAATCACAACCAAAATTATATTTTTGAAAAAAACGTTCCAAGAGCTTCAAAATGAGTATAATCGTGACCATGTTCTAAAAATTTTTCAATTCGACAACTAACCCTATCCTAGACCACCCATAGTCTAGGACCAAAAATACTTTTTTCTGAAACCTAGTCATGATTATACTCATTCAAACCGGGTTGATTTGCTGATTCTAAATATATCATTTTCATTGTCGTTGTACAAAAATTGACCGAGATACGGTAGATTTTGTGTTCCCATAGTGAGACCCAAACAACACGAAATCTACAGTATCTCCGTCACTTTTTGTCCAATCACAATGAAAACTGTACCATTGTAATCAGCGTTTCAAGAGCTTCAAGATGAGTACGGTCATGACTAGGGACTGGATATTTTTGGATGCTGGCGAAATTTGGGTCCCAACACGAAAAAAAATCTATCGCATTTCTAAAAATTTTAGTCAAATTGCACTGAAAATTATTGGTGATCAAGTGCTATGTCCTCAATTGCTACGGGGTAATTAACTGTTATTTTCTCAAAAACTACGGGGTGATAAACTGCTTTTTCTCAAGTGCTACAGGTTGATAAACTGCTACTTTTTCTATGCCTCAACTGCCATGTGCTATCTCTCAGGGGCAATAGCACTTGAAAAATAGCACTGGATCACCCCGTAGCACTTGAGAAAATAGAAGTGTCCCAGTTCATTTCTCACCTCTAACCGGACTTTTGGGTCTCCATCGCTCTGCGTCCTTTGCTGCTCTGCGTTTACTCTCTATTTTATCATTCAACAGTTGCAATTCTCGTCGTCCTTTTTCAAGTTTTTTTGACATCCTCGCCAATTCCTTGAATCCTAGCGGCTCTTGATGCGGGGGCTGATCGGAGATCTTTCGCTCCTGGCCAGGTCTTGGAGCTGGCTTGAAGAAATCCGTCATGGTTGCTTGATTGATTCCTCGCTTGGGAGTTTTTGCGGCTCCTGACGACGTGGGCAATTCATCCCAATCCCCGGTGATCCTAGTGGGCTCTGATGGTTTTGGACGAGAAGACTTTGGCTCATTGGAAGCCCTCCATCCGCCGAATTTGGAGGGCAGGTACCCAAGGGGCGTTTTGTCATCATCGTCGCTCATTGGCTCATCGGAATCATTTGGTGCTGAAATTTTGGAAAATTGATTTTTTAGGTATCACCACAAAAACACAAAATCTACCATATCTCGATCAGTTTTCATCCAATCACTATGACAACTGTACGGCTAAAATCAGAATTTAAAGGGCTTCAAAATGCGTATAATTATGGCCAGGTTGTGTCAATTTTTATGATTTCGACGTTTTGGGTCTCACCACAAAAACGCAAATTCTACTCTCGGCCATGTCTGAAATCCTCGGTCATGTCTGAACCTATTGCTATAGAAATTATATGGCTAGAATCAGCGTCTCATGAGCTTCAAAATAAGTATATTCATGACTAGGTTCTGACGACTTTGAGTCTTGTCACGTAAACCAGCAGAAAAAAATCATACAGCAACAACTATTCGCGTCGAGACCCAAAGTCGTTTTGAAGCTCTCAGAAGCTTATTTCAAATATGATATTATTTAGGAAAATGGTGATGGCAAAAAAATCGGGAATCCAGGGTCACAATTCCAAATAATTTCCATTTTAGGGTCCCACCCCTTAATCTATCAACTAACCTTCTATCCTAGACTCCTCCATTCTTCTTCTCGGTATTTTCTCCGATGGCGGCACGTGGCGTCTTTGTTTAGAGCTCTGAAGTCGTTCATCATCAGAATCTCGGCCAACAATTCCAGAACTATCCGCATCAAATTCATTGTTAACAGCATCAAGACCCTCGTGGCCCGTTGAATCCGATGGAGCTCTCCGAAGAAGGCGTGAATTCAACTTCGCCCTTCTCTGTTTGACCATGACATCTATAAGAGCTTCTTGAGCGTCAATTAAATCTCTTCTCCATGGTGAAAGCCTGGACAAGAATCTTTCTCGATGTCTGGATCTGGATCTTGAGGTATCTCTGGGTCGAGAGGACTCTGAAGCTCCTTGAGATGGACGCGCTCTTGAAGTATTATATCAAATCCGCCTGGAAAAATTAGAAAATTAGAAATCGATGGTTTTGGTGGCCTAGGAAAAAGTTAGACTAGCGAGGGAGGTCTTATGGGTCCCACCACAAAAACTCTAAACCTACCGTAATTCTGTCAATTTTCGTGAAATCTAAGTAAAGGTAATATGCCTAAAATCAGCATTTCAGAAGCTTCAAAATGAGTATAATCATGACTAGTTTCTGGAAATTTTAATTTTCGGGGACCGCTCGAATCCTAGGCCACCAGGACCGAAAAATACTTTTTTTTCGAAAAATAATCATGATTACAGAGCTCTCAAAACGCTGATTCCAAGTATATAGATTCAATTGTGATTAAAGGAGGACTGAAGTCAAATTTTTTGCATTGTTTTTATTTATTATTCCGGTGTATTAGCTTTTTCTATGAACATTTTCCTCTTGGAGCATATGTCAAAAATCGCTCTTAAACGATGTACATAGCCCCCAAGTAACTGGAGTCTCCTCGACTCCGAGAGGAGTACACGGCGCCAATCAATGCGATTTC
>GL379919.1:219911-240858 GCA_000143925.2 Caenorhabditis brenneri | reverse complement strand
TTTCGAAAAATTCCTCATTCACTCCCCTCACTCACTATCAGTTTCTTTCTTTGCTGATAACACTCGACTTCATTTCATTCTTCACTTCAATGTTTTCCCGTTGTATACCATTTTTTCGAAAGAAGAGGATTGAAAATGAAGAAATCAGGTGAGGAATTATTTTTCGGGTTGAATTTGACACTGAATTTTCAGTCAGCCATGTCAGCCCAACCTTCAAAACATGCCCAAAGTGGTGATGGAGGAAGTGTTGAAGAATCTGGATGCAAAGTCAATGTAAGTAATTGTGAAACATTAAAGGAGGACTGAAGTCAATTTGTTTGCATTGTTTTTATTTATTATTCCGGTGTATTTGCTTTTTCTATTAACATTTTCCTCTTGGAGCATAAGTCAAAAATCGCTCTAAACCGAGATGCATAGCCCTCAAGTAACTGGAACTTCCTCGACTCCGAGAGGAGTACACGGCGCCAATCAATGCGATTTCAAATATTTTACTTTATTTTTGCTCGTTTTTCAACTTTTCCAGTATTTTGTCTATTATTTCTTTTGTTTTCAATGTTTAAAATGAAGAAATAACATATACATACTGGAAAAAGTTGAAAAACGAGCAAAAATAAAATAAAATATTCGAAATCGCATTGATTGGCGCCGTGTACTCCTCTCGGAGTCGAGGAGACTCCACTTACTTGGGGGCTATGTATATCGTTTCAGAGCGATTTTTGACATATGCTCCAAGAGGAAAATGTTCATAGAAAAAGCAAATAGACCGAAATAATAAATAAAAACAATGCAAAAAATGTGACTTCAGTCCTCCTTTAAGCGAATTTTGGCTGGGATACGGTAGATGTATTCGTAGTGGGACCCAAAAAAAAACAATGATCGTCCAACCTAGGTAAAAATCATACGGTTAGAATCAAAGCAAAAAAAAAGCTTCAAGATAGTAAAAATCATGACTAGGTTCTGAAAATTCGAAAGTTTTGGGTCCTACGACGAAAAAACCGAATCTTCAGTATTTCGGTCAAATTTTGTCCAATCACAATGAAAATTGTACCGTTGAAGTCAGCGCTTCAAGGGTTCCAAAATGAGTTTGATCATGGCTAGGTTTCATAAAATTTTCATTTTTTGGTCGGACCGCAAATTCAAAGGCGCATAGCTCGGACAAAACTAGAAAGAAAACTAGGGTTTTTGGATCCCAAATCTATAGTATCCCAGCTATTATCCCAACTAACTAACCTTCTCTCCAACTAGTAGACCCTCGACTGGTCCCAACCATCCCTCTTTTCATTTCTTCCCGTTCATTTTTCGAACGTACCACTGTCTTCAGTAACCCTTCTCCACGACCATCATCACTATCCTCATCACTATCGTCTTTCCTCGACTTCTCCTCCGATTTCCTTTGAAAAACATCTGATGATCTGCGTCTAGTCGGATCGAACGTATTTTTAGACTTTGGAGCATTGGTGGAGAACACTGAAGGATTTTAAAGTTGGTTGAAAATCCATCTAGATAGTCGGAAAATTTGAAAAACAAAAAATTTGAGGAGATTACGAAAAATTTACTGAAAAAAAATGCAATACAGAGCACAAACCCTAGCAAATTTGGGTCCCGCCCCAAAAATCTACAGGAACCCAGTCAAAATATCAAAATTGGTTGAAAATCTGTCTAGACTGTGAATAATATCTTGGGGAACAAAGAATTATTGAACATTAATCTAGATGAAAACTATAAGATTGCACTCAGCATTTCAATAACTTCAAAACGAGTGGAATCATGACTAAGTTTTTCCTATTTTTGACGTACTTGGATCCTACCACGAAAATACGAAATCTATCGTATCTCAGCCAGTTTTTGTCCAGTCTAGATGAAAATTATATATTTAGAATCAGTGCTTTAAGAGCTTCAAGATTAGTATAATCATGACTATGTTCCAGAATTCTCGAATTTTTCGGTCTATCCCAACTAACTAACCATCTCTCCGACTACTCGACTCTCGAGTTTCAGTACTTCTTCTCATCGCATCCATCTGTCTTCCTTTGGAGTTCTTGGTTGATGAACTATGTTCGTCCTCTTCATCAGAATCACCTACATAAGCATCCCTATCGTCTTCATCTTTATCGAATTTTCTTGAAGTCTGTTTCATTTTTGTAGCAGGTTGAATAAGATCATTCTTATTCTCATTCTTATGTTCCTCTACGATTTTTCTGATTCTCTCCCAAAATTCCTCGTCATCAGATAACTCAGTTGATGTGTCTGGCGGCATGTATCTTGGATCTGATGGGAGTCGATTCAGCTCCTCGGCAGACACCCAACTCTTTGATCCAGTGAGGGGGTCTGCAAAGGACAGATTAGGCGTTTTGAAGATGAAACGGGACGTTAAAATAAAGAGAAGAAAATAAAAATGTATAATTTTTCAGGATGCCTTCTCAAAAACCCAAACTCTACCAATTTTTGGCTAATCGCAACCTAAATTTTATTTTTGAAACCAGCGTTTCAAAAGCTTCAAAATGAGTACAATCATGACCAGGCTCGGTTTTTTTACTTTTCGGAATTTTCGGGTCCCACCACGAAATCTCAAAATCTATCATATCTCAGCCAGTTTTTGTCCAATCTAGATAAACATCATGAATTTGAATCAGTGTTTCAAAAGCTTCAAGATCAGTATGATCATGACTAGGTTCTAGAATTTTCGTATTTTTGTGTCTATGCCAACTAACTAACCATCTCTCCGACTACTCGAAATATCGTCATCATCCTCATCAGTTCTCCTTGATATCGGTTCCTCTTCTGTTTCAGATTGGTAAGTTGTATTCATATATTTTTCTTTAATTTTTCTGATTCTCTCCCAAAATTCCTCGTCATCAGATAACTCAGGTGATGTGTCTGGCGGCATATATCTTGGATCGGATGGAAGTCGATTCAGCGTGTCGGCAGACACCCAACTCATTGATCCAGTGAGGGGGTCTGCAAAGGACAGATTTTGTGTTTTGAAGTTAATACAAGACGTAAAAATAAAGAGGAGAAATAGACATGTATAATTTTTCAGAATCTTTTCACGAAAGCACAAACTCTACCGTATCTCGCTCAATTTTTGCCTACTCACAACCAAAATTATGTTTTTCAAACCAGCGTTTTAAGAGCTTAAAAATGAGTATAATCATGTATAAGTTTCGCCTAGTTTTCCAATTTTTGACGTTTCTGGGTCCCACCACGAAAACAATAAATCTACCGTAGCTCGCTCAATTTTTGTCTAATCACAACCAAAATTTTATTTTTGAAACCAGCGTTTCAAGAGCTTCAAAATGAGTACAATCATGACCAGGCTCGGCTTTTTTTACTTTTCGGAATTTTCGGGTCCCAGCACGGAATCTTAAAATCTATCATATCTCAGCCAGTTTTTGTCCAATCTAAATAAACATCATAAATTTGAATCAGTGTTTCAAAAGCTTCAAGATCAGTATGATCATGACTAGGTTCTAGAATTTTGGTATTTTTGTGTCTATCCCAACCAACTAACCGTCTTTCCGAATACTGGACTCTCGAGTTTCAGTACTTCTTCTCATTGCATCCAACTGTCTGCCTTTGGAGTTCTTGGTTGATGAACTCTGTTCGTCCTCTTCATCAGAATCACCTCCATAATCATCCTCATCATCTTCATCTTTATTGAATCTCCTTGCTGTCGGTCCCATTTTTGTGGCTGATTGGATAAGCTCATTCTTATTCATATTCTTATGTTTCTCTCCAATTTTTCTGAGTGTCTCTTGGAACTCCTCCTCATCTGGCAGATCTGGTGATGCTGCTTTTGGTGGAATATCTCTTGGAGGCGATGGCGATTTACTCTCATTGGGTTGAAGAGTTCGATCCAGTTCCTCGCCAGTAGGAGAACTCATTGATCCAGCAAAGGGGTCTGAAAAAAAACAGATTAGGAGATTCAAAAAGTGAATGGTACGTCAAATTTAACGGAAAAAACAGGAAATCAGGAAAGAATAGGTAGGTTTTTGGCAAACTAGAAGAGGCTTGGGAATTTGAGGGTCATCACACAGATTAATTCAATTTTCCCATTTTTACCATGACCAGTAAAAAACAACAAAAACTCGGAACCAGGGCTCTGCGAAAAAAAAATCCGAAAATATTTTTTTCAAAAAAATTCTGACCGGAAAAAATCGGAACCCTTTTTTTCGAATTTTTCAGGCCTAAAAATTCCAAAAACTTTTTTTCGGGATTTTTCAATTTTTTCACGAAATTTTTCGATTTTTTCCATAAAAATAGGTACAAATGCGGTAAAAACAAAAAGGCTTTTGTGCAAAAGATTGAAATGTTGAAGAGAGTGTTCGATATGGCGTGCAAAATAATTGAAATTCGCACTAAAAATGCAAAAGATTTTGCTTTCATATGCCAATAAGGTAAACAAAAAAGATTTCCGAAAATAACAAAAAAAGGATTCTCGAAGTGATTTGACGAGTTCCATTCTATGGTGTAAAAATCTCGAAGAGATTTATTTTTTTTAGCCTTAAAAAAGCTTTTGAGTCTTTTTTAAACTTTTAATGTAACACAACCCTGCATCAAAGTGTCTTTTTTCCATGAACAACCCCATTAGTCGTCCAAATAAAGAACATCTGTCTGACCTTTATCTTTCCCCCCATCTCTCCCCAACACGTTCTTGTATTAGCAGTCGGTTGACAGCAGGTAAGAAAGGGGACAATAATATTTGAAAAGAAAAATAAAGAGTGAAAAAGTGAAAAAAAGGAAAAGTAGACAAAAAACAAAGATAGATCAGGTTATTTTAGGCGATAAATGATGCGAAATCGAAATTAGGACCTCCAAAAACTGAAAAAAAATTGTTTGAATTTTTATGAAACCTCAAAAAGAAATAGAAAACTCAGGTGTTTCTACCAACTTTTCCGAAAATTCTTGTGAAAAATTTTCAGTTCCATTAGAAAATGGTTAAAAACTAGAAAATTTTGTCAATTGAAACGAAAATTCCGATTTGAATAAGAACAAACAACAATAAAAAAGCGAGAGGGGAGAAAAGGAGGGGGGGGGGGCTAGTATTGATTAATGCAAACGCGCCCCGAGCGGACAAAAAAGAGACACAGAGAAAGCGGCCACACGCAACAGCCGATGGCCACGAATAATCTTTTTGCTCCTTATTCTTGGATTTTCAGCCAATTTTTTTTCGTAATTTTTGGAGAAATGGAAATTAGATTTTTTTCTGTGCACAATGATACCGCATTTACATGTATTTATGTGTATTTACTCGTCACAATCGTCATTTATTTTTTTCACGGTGAAAAAAAATCATGATTGCAGGGATTCACTCGGATTGGCTCGTGGTGGACAATCGACACAAAGCAAGCAATGCTTTCAAGCTGACGAAAGTACGAAATATTCAGGAACTGATCGCAAAGTGAGTTTTCATTAAATACATCGAAGTGTTCGGAAAAAAAACGTTTTCTCCTCT
Organism: Caenorhabditis brenneri; assembly: GCA_000143925.2. Taxonomy (NCBI): domain Eukaryota; kingdom Metazoa; phylum Nematoda; class Chromadorea; order Rhabditida; family Rhabditidae; genus Caenorhabditis; species Caenorhabditis brenneri. The sequence continues at coordinate 235,403 of GL379919.1, read as the reverse complement.
CAAATACCAGTTTATCAAACAAATCAATGACAACAATTCTTCTCCAGGCTGAAAGAATGGATTCCGCTAACGGAGAGTATCAGAAACTAGTCAACTAATTGGTAGTGTGACATCTGGAGATCCACTATTCCGGAAGCATCCCTGTGAGTATTTGAAGGAAAAACGACAAATTGATAAACCGGAAGAACGTTCTGAAGAAATGAAAACCCTAGAGAAGGTATGTTTCATGATGAGAGTTCCTCCGGATATAAAGTTTGTTAAGTTCAGACGTCTCGGAGCCACCTGAAAGAATACAATTGCACCTAATCCCGTTCTCCCACTCTAAGTCCCGAGGAATGACTGGTACATAATGTCAGCCCGAGTGATGCTGGAATTCAAGGAGCTGGAACGTTTCTGTAATGAGAGGATTGAAGCTAAGTTCATAACAGTGGATAAAAAACTGCATCGGAAAAGGCAGTCTCCTGCGCATACTTCAAGTTCGAAGATTCCTTCTAGTTCAAGACGTCAAGATCGAAAGAAGGTGAGTTTTTGGATAGATCTTCTTCCGTGACTAATTGATATCTCGTTGCAGAAATGAAAGTCAAACGTCGATGTCAACTGCTTCCAAAAACTCCCTCGGCGTACACGGCTAAACTTTCGCTGCCGGAGAGTCAAGAAACTGGCTGAGAAAATGACAGTATGGAATTTAATGCTCCACTATCCCGAAAGCATTCCTGTGAGCATTTGGGGAGAGAACAACCATCCGACACGCCTGATGAACGTTCGAAAGCAATGAAAGCACTGATAATTACCAAAAAGGTATGTTTTACGATGAAAAGTTCCCCGGACATAAAATATGTTGGGTTCAGACGTCTCAGCGCTACCTAAACGTATCAAGTCACACCTTTGAACCCGTTCTCCCAATCTACGCGCCAAAGATTGCCTGCTAAACACTATTAACTCAAGCTCGCAAATGTCAAGTCGGTTGATGATTAAATTCGAGAAGCTGACACGTTTTAGAAATGGAAGGATCGAAGCTGAGTACATAACAACGGATGAAAAACTGAATTGGAAAAGACAGTCTACTGCAAATATTTCAAGTTTGAATATTCCTTCTAGTTAAACACGTCGACATGAAACGAAGGTAAGGTTTTAGGTTGATTTACTGTGTGTTTAATTGCCATCTTGTTGCAGAAACGAATAAACAGCGACATACAAGGCAAGGCTTTTGCTGACGGAGAGTATCAAAAAGTAACTAAAAAAATAGCAGTATGGCATTTGGAGCTCCACAATTTCGAAAGCATTGCTGTGAGTATTTGGATCAGAAGCTACAATAATATACGCCTGAAGAACGTTCGGAAGCAATGAAAACGCTAGTAATACAACATGAGTATGATGTTGGCTGGTTTCAGACGTCTCGGAGGTAACCAAGCCAAATCACGCTGATGTCAAATTGGATAATGCTGGAATTCGAGGAGCTGAAACGTTTCTGGGTTAAGAAGATCAAAGCTAAGTACACAACAATGAATGAAAAACTGCATCGGAAAAGGCAGTCTGCTGCAAACACTTCAAGTTCAGAATTACCTGCTATCAGTTTCACGCATTCCTTTTAGTTCAAAACGTCAACATCGACAGCAGGTGAGATTTTTTGTTTATATACTTTGTAACTAATTGGCTTTTTGTTGCAGAAAGAAACGTGGAAAAGAAAAATCAACCGCTTTGAAGGAAAAGCTCCCTCGGCGTACAAGGCAAAACTTTCACTGTTGGAGAGTATAGCCAATTTGCTGGAGGTTTTGTAGGAACAGCGGGAATTAGATCGACCTGATTTAATCCATCTGCACTTTTTCGCATTTCAAAGCAAAAACTTGAAGGCATGGATTATAAGAAGGTGGGATATAGCTCAAGGTTATGTGAAACCTCAATGCCATTTTTTTTCAGAAATGACCGCTTGACCGCCCCAAAAAGCTTCAGAACGATAATATGTGGCGAATTGGAGCAGGAGGATTTTTAGCTAATATTTGGACGCTGGAAAAGGGTCTAATAGCTCAATCCCCAAGTTCAAAAGAATGTACCAACTTTTGGCCTCGACGCCGAAGGCTTGTGTTTGTGAGAAGGTATAAAAGCTGTTGAACTGGAAAGAAAAAACCACAAAATGATGAATTGTTCCACTGCGAGGCTATCCGCGCAATATCGACCGTTGTGGATTTGGATAGGACATTTTGCAATTCAAATTGTGTCCCATAGAAAAAAGAAAATCAGGAAGGAAAACTTTTCAAGGCTGTGTCGAAGGGTATATCTGCTACCGAATCAATATTGTATGAACGAAATCAGCTTTCAGACATTCAAATGACATTTTGCGGTCAGTTTATACAGAAACTTCGGATACTCTCCGTTTCACTTTTTGCAGGTAACAAGCTGCTGATGAAGGATAACTCGTGCTGACAAAAGATGCCCAACTGAAATTTATCGAAACTCGAAAGTCATGTTTCTAGCCTGAAGAACATCTAAAGGAAAGAATGATGGAAACTGAGTGTTGGCTGATAATATCGAGTTCCGCTGAAAGCGAGAGAGAGATCAAGCTTGTGGTGAAGGATGAATTTTTTGCACATATTGGAGACTGGATGGGTAGCCGCAAAGCCTATGTTCTCCGACTTGACCAATTGCTTCAATCATCAAAAACAATCAACATGTACCAACTGCAACTAGCGATTACCTGTCAATTAAGACAAATGAGACCAAATGGAAAACGATTCGAATCTGAAAGTCATGAAAATCGCCTAAAGAACACATGGGAGAGAGCATACGGAGTCTTAACTTTGGTCGAAAAATTGTAGTTGTTAATTGATAATCTCGTGACATTTTTCCTGTTGTCAGCGGCTATTTCTTGGAACTAACCAGAACACTCATTTGTTTTCATTTCACCTGAATGAATAGTCAAGGTTCTCTCGAAAAAGTTTAGAGCGTCTTTTCCGTTTGTTTTGTTGCATAAGAGACAGAAAAACTAAAATCTTTTTCAGAGAGCATATATCAAAAAAGGGGAATTTCTCATTCTTTCCGAGTCACTTTGGAAGACGGAAGCGGATTTGTCAAGATACCACAGACATAACGATTGGCAAACATAGCGTCTTCAAGATGTTAAAGACAATGCTAGTTGGCTGGAACTGCGAAACAAGGTGAACGATGAGCTAGCAACCGAGAAAACGGATAAAAAAGTTTAGAGACCAAAACCCCTGAGCGAATCCGGTTTTCAGGTCATCAATGAAATTATCACAGTGCAGCAGTGGACCAGGGTTTCGAAAATCAGGATGCAGCTGATCAGAATGGACAGAAGCAGAACCTGGATCTTAATAGACATTGTGACTTCAATTTCTCATTTCGTATTACAAGTACTATTGTTTTTTACCTTACCGCAATTATCCATTGTGTTGTTCTTCTCAATAAGCACCTTAAATTATATTCGTTCAATTAAAACTCCCTACAAATTCCACACTTTTTTTTTCTTCTTCTTCTTTCATCGTTTAAATTTTTTTCGGCAAACTGATTGAATGAAAATTCGGATTCTCAATAATTCCTTAAAACTTTTCTTTTATTTGTATTCAAGGTTTAGTCAACCCTTTGATAATATTTTCTCGGAATTCAATTCATTCCTTTTCTAACCGATTTTCCAGGAACTATCAACTGATAATGAGCGACAATTTGTCTAGAAAAAGAGGAGGAGAGGCGTTGAATGGAAATCCACCGGAGAAGATTGCTGCCGAAGTTTTGAATTCTTCAGAATCCGTTGATTACGATGTGACTATCATAGTTGATGGACAACGCTTCAATTGTTCGAAAGAGGTGAGTTTTCAGAACTACCGTAGACTCTGTTATCAAAAATTTTTTCAAAAAACTGGATCTTCAGCTAAAAACGTGAAATTTACTAAAAACCTAAAAAACCAAAGAAGGAAAACTTTTACGGAAATTGTAGAGGAAGCTTCCGCGAACATTTTAAGCTATCGACCGTCTGAAAGTATTGAAAACCAACTGATAGACTTTTTCGGTTGTGAAAAACAAAAGTGCTATTTTACGGCAAGAAAAAAGTGATTCACTCTTATTAAACATATATTATGGTTTTTCTTAATTTTCTGACTCGTTTTATACAATATTGATCATTTCAACAATTACTTTGCTGAAATTGAGTGTTAAAAAAATATAGTAGGCGTGCTTTTTAAAAGTTATCTGTTTACGCGCACTGTCTTACTGTAGAACATTTGCAGTTCGTTCGTTTCCAGCGTTAAGGAGACCGTGCTTTAATGAATACATTTAAAATAAAGCGGCCCTTCTAATTGTACGGCCCCTGTAATACGGCTGTCCACTCGGAGGAAGTTAAAATTACGGGCTTTACCAAAGAATTTTCGGTAATAACTTTTTGTCGAATATTTTTTAGCTGTAATGCTTTTTTTCCAGGAACTCTCTCAGCACTCGATGTTTTTTCAAAGGATGTTCAGCTCAAACTTCACTGAACGGGATGCGCCGGAGGTGGAACTTGAGGAAATGGTCGAATCGGAAGCGTTCGACATGTTTTTGAAGATGATTCATGGAGAGGACATTGTGACCGGTAATTGATCCCACGAGAATTTTAATGCAACTTGGTTTTTTCTAGATGTCACAGTTAAGAAGTTGTTGGAATTGGCAGACTACCTGGAGTCGGCCACATTGGAAAAAAGTTGCATTCAGCATTTGGGCCAGAATAGTGGGATTTCTTTGGCGAAACAGTTTGAAATGGCCGAAACCTATCATTCTGAAAAACTAATGGTAAGTTCTAGAACCCGAAATAGTGTAACACCTTAAAGAACTTTCAGACTCAAGTTCTCTCATGCGTCGAAGACGCCAACCAACTTGACGAAGTGGTACCAAAGAATCTTGACTCCTTCTGCAACACCACCAAGAATATCGTATTGCAGAGAAGCTTTGAGCTCCTCGGGATCCGTAAACTTTCAGCCTCGCCACTTCCTGAAAAACCGGACCAAGTGTTCGAGCACATGATGAATCAAATAATTGATCAAGTCGAGATTCAACACCACCATGGAGAAATTTTGGAGAACCAAAGTGAATTGCTTTTTCTGCACTCGTTCGTTGAAGAGATTTTGTCTAAAATGATTAACTCCGCAGTAGCTGAAACCATCCGTGACAATCATCATATAAAGGAGCTAGCCGATGAATTACGAGATGCGCATGAACCTCAGGAAATTAACTTCATTCAAGCTCAAATACTGGTGCTGAAATGTAAAGATATATACACGGCGATCAAGGATATAGGAGAGAGAGAGAGAGATCAAGATAGAGAAAGTCTAGATAAACTTAATAATATTCTCCTCAACTTCCTAGTTAAACCTGCGTTACTGATATGCAAAAACAAGCGATCTCATCGTTCCTTCCGAGTCACTTTGGGAGACAGAGATATTGATGAAATATACCGAGATATCACTGGAAGAGCCGTCAGAGAATCACAAAAACAGCATTTTCGAGAAATAACTGGTTATCCTTCATGGATCGAAGCAATGAACTTGCTGAATAATGTTGTATCCGAGATGTTAAACGTAGGAGGTCGGTTCCGGAAACCGATCCCAGATGGCGTTCGACAAGTGTCAAATAGAGCCGATTTCTGGACAATCCATGAATTTATGAGCAAGATGAGATGTTATCACTATGGTACTGAACTTCCTATTCAACCGGAAGACGATGACAATGAGAACGAGGAAGGCCCGGATCATGACGAGAATGATCAACATCAAGAGCAGGACCAGGATTGAAATTGACTTCATGACTTTGATTCTTCGTTTTGTTTTACAAGTTATACTATTTATCACTACTCCACTTCATCGCAATTATCCATTCTGTTGTTCTCCCCAATGATCGCTTTAATTCATATTCGTTAATTAAAATTTCTTTACAATTTTCACACTTTTTTATATTCTTCTTTTATAATTGAAACTTTTTTCGGCAAACTGATTGAATGAAAACTCGAATTCTCAATAATTTCTTAAAATTTTTCTTTTATTTATATTCAAGGTTTAGTCAACCCTTTGATAATCTCTGCTCAAAATTCAACTGGTTCTGTTTCTAGTTGATTTTTCAGGAACTTTTAATTGAAAATGAGCGACAATTCGTCTAGAAAAAGAGGAGGAGAGGCGTTGAATGGAAACCCACCGGAGAAGATTCTTCCCAAAGTTTTGAATTCTCCAGAATCAGTTAAATACGATGTGACAATCATAGTTGATGAACAACGCTTCAATTGTTTGAAGGAGGTGAGTTCTCAATTTGGTTTTTTCCAAAAAATTTTCGGAAAAAAAAGCTTAAAAACATTCGGAAAATGACCGAAAAAACGGAAAAAAAAATTTCGGACTATGGTCGAAAAACTATTGTCGGTAACATGTCATAACTTCAAAATTGATTTTAAAAATTCAATCTGGAGCAGTAATAACGGGTTTTACGCTAAAAATGATAGGAAAAATTTCGAAAATGACCAAGTTTTGAGTTTTTTCCCCTGGAAAGAATACATTGAAATTAAGCGGCCCTTCAATTGTACGGCCACTGTAATAGAGCAGCAAATTTTTGGTAATAATATTATGTCGTATGTTTTTTAGCTGTAATACTTTTTTTCCAGGAACTCTCTCAGCACTCTATGTATTTCCAAAGGATGTTCAACTCAAACTTCACGGAAAGAGATGCGCCGGAGGTGGAACTTGAAGATGTGGTCAAATCGGAAGCGTTCGACATGTTTCTGAAGATGATTCACGGAGAAGACATTGTGACCGGTAATTGATCCCTCGAGAATTTATTATGAAATTTGATTTTTTCTAGATGTCACAGTCAAGAAACTGTTAGAATTGGCAGACTACCTGGAATCGGACACACTTGAGACATGTTGCATTCAACATTTAGGTCAGAATAGTGGGATTCCATTGGCGAAGCAGTTTGAAATGGCCGAAACTTGGCATTCTGAAAAACTGATGGTAAGTTCTAGAACCCGAAGTAGTGTAACACCTCAAAGAACTTTCAGACTCAAGTTCTCTCATCCGTCGAAGATGCCTACCAACTTGACGAAGTGGTACCAAGAAATCTTGACTCCTTCTGCAACACCACCAAAAATATTGTGTTGCAAAAAAGTTTTGAGCTCCTCGGGATCCGCAAGCCTTCAGCCCCGCCGCTTCCTGAAGAACCGGACCAAGTGTTCGAGCACAGGATGAATCAAATAATTGATCAGGTTGAGATTCAGCACCATCAAGGAGAAATTTTGGACGACCAAATCGAATTGCTTTTTCTGCACTCATTCGTTGAAGAGATGTTGTCCAAATTGATTAACTCCGCAGAAGCTGAAACCATCCGTGACAATCATCATATAAAAGAGCTAGCCAATGAATTACGAGATGCGCATGAACCTGAGGAAATTAACTTCATTCAAGCTCAAATACTGGTGCTGAAATGTAAAGATATGTACACGGCGGTCAAAGATTCAGAAGATAGGATGAGTCAAGATTCTATAGAGGAAGTTACTACTCATCTCCTCAAATTTTTAAATTCTCCCGCGTTACTAATAAGCAAAAACAAGCGATCTCATCGTTCCTTCCGAGTCACTTTGGGAAACAGGGAAATTGATGAAATGTATCGAGATATTACTGAGAGAGCCGTCAGAGAATTGCAAATACAGCATATTCGAGACATAACTGACAATCCTTCATGGATCGAAGCAATGAACAAGCTGGATGAATTTATATCCGAGATAATTAACATACGATATTGGATGCGACAGCCGATCCCAGACGGCCTTCGACAAGTGTCAAATAAAGCCAATTTCCGAGCAATCAATGATATTGTGAGCAAGGCGAGATGTTATCACTATAGTTTTGTTACCACTGAACGTGCTGTTCAACCGGAAAACGAAGACAATGAGAACGAGGAAGGCCCGGATCATGAGGAGAATGATCAACATCAAGAGCAGGATCAGGATTGAAATTTACTTCATGACTTTGATTCTTCGTTTTGTTTTACATGTTATACTATTTATCACTACTCAACTTTATCGCAATCATCCATTCTGTTGTTCTCCCCAATGAGCGATATAATTCATATTCGTCAATTGAAATTTCTCTACAATTTTCACACTGTTTTCTATTCTTCTTTTATGATTGAAATTTTAATCGGCAAACTGATTGAATAAAAATTCGAATTCCGAATAATTTCTTTTGTCCTCTATTTATATTCAAGGTTCAGTCAACCCTTTGATAATCTTTGCTCGGAATTCAACTCATTTCGTTTCTAATCATTTTTTCAGGAACTATCAACTAATAATGAGCGACAGTTCGTCTAGAAAAAGAGGAGGAGAGGCGTTGATTGGAAATCCACCGAAGAAGATCGCTCCCGGAGTTTTGAATTCTTCAGAATCCGTTGATTACGATGTGACAATCATAGTTGATGGAGAACGCTTCTACTGCTTGAAAAAGGTAAATGTTCAGAGCTACTGTAAACTGTGTAATTGAGGCACCCTTTCAATAGAACGGCCCCTGTAATAGGGCAGCGCCTAAAATATACGAGCCACAAATAGGTGAGAGCTATTGTCGGAAACATGTCATAACTTCACAGCAAACTCCGAAATTTTCAATTAAGAGCAGCGAAAACAGTTTTTACGCTCAAAATGTTAGGAAAAATCACGGAAATACCCTATTTTTGAGTTTTATTTACCATGGAACGGATTCATTGAAAATAGTGCAGCCCACGTTCGTTGTACGGCTCCTGTAGAGCGGCTGGCCGCTTTATCAAAGAGTTTACGGTTATAATTTTATGTAGAATTTTTTTAGCATTAATGATCATCATTTTTCCAGGAACTCTCTCATCACTCCTTATATTTCCAAAGGATGTTCTACTCAAATTTCACGGAGAGGGATGCGCCGGAGGTGGAACTTGAAGATGTGGTCAAATCGGAAGCGTTCGACATGTTTCTGAAAATGATTCACGGAGAGGACATTGTGACCGGTAATTGATCCCACAAAATTTTCCAATCCAACTTGGTTTTTTTTCAGATGTCACAGTCGAGAAACTGTTGGAATTGGCAGACTACTTGGAGTCTGCCATATTGGAGACAAGTTGCATCCAACATTTAGGTCAGAATAGTAGGATTTCATTGGCAAAGCAGTTTGAAATGGCCGAAACCTATCATTCTGAAAAACTGATGGTAAGTTACAGAACCTGAAATAGTTTAACACCTCAAAGAACTTTCAGACTCAAGTTCTATCATGCGTCGAAGACGCTTACCAACTTGACGAAGTGGTACCAAGGAATCTTGACTCCTTCTGCAACACAACCAAGAACATTGTCCTTCAAAGAAGTTTTGAGCTCCTCGGGATCCGCAAGCCTTCAGCCCCGCCACTTCCTGAAGAACCGGACCAAGTGTTCGAGCACATGATGAATCAAATAATCGATCAAGTCGAGATTCAGCACCACCATGGAGATATTTTAGAGAACCAAATTGAATTGCTTTTTCTGCACTCGTTCTTGGAAGACCTTTTACCCAGATTAAGCGACACAGCAGCTGCTGAAACCATCCGTGACAACCATCATATCAAGGCGTTAGCCAATGAACTACGTGATGCGCTTGAACCTGAGGAAATTAACTTCATTCAAGCACAAATGCTCGCGCTGAAATGTAAAGATATATACATGGCGATCAAGGATTTAGGAGATAGAATGAATCAAGGCAGAGAAAGTTTAGAGAAACTTAATAATATTCTCCTCAACTTCCTTATTAAACCTGCGTTTATGATAAGCAAAAACAAACGATCTCATCGTTCCTTCCGAGTCACTTTGGGAGATAGAGATATTGATGAAATATATCGAGATATTACTGGAAGAGCCGTCAGAGAATTGCAAGGACAGCATATTCGAGACATAACTGGTTATCCTTCATGGATCGAAGCAATCAACTTGCTGAATAATATTGTATCCGAGATGTTGAACGTAGGAGGCCGGTTCCGGAAACCGATCCCAGATGGCGTTCGACAAGTGTCACATAGAGCCAGTTTCCATGCTCTCAATGAAACTGTGAGAAGGGTGAGATGTCTTCACTATAGTACTGAACGTGCTGTTCAACCGGAAAACGAAGACAATGAGAACGAGGAAGGCCCGGATCATGACGAGAATGATCAACATCAAGAGCAGGATCAGGATTGAAATTGACTTCATGACTTTGATTCTTCGTTTTGTTTTACAAGTAATACTATTTATCACTACTCAACTTCATCGCAATTATACATTTCGTTGTTCTCCCCAATGTTCGCTTTAATTCAAATTCGTCAGTTGAAATTTCTCTACAATTTTCACACTGTTTTCTATTCTTCTTTTTTGATTGAAATTTTATTTGGCAAACTGATTGAATAAAAACTCGAATTCTCAATGATTTCTTAAAATTTTTCTTTCATATATATTTAAGGTTCAATCAACCCTTTGATAATATTTTCTCGGAATTCAATTCCTTCCTTTTCTAATCGATTTTCCAAGAACTATCAACTGATAATGAGCGACAACTCGTCTAGAAAAAGAGGAGGAGAGGCGTTGAATGGAAGTCCACCGGAGAAGATTGCTGCCGAAGTTTTGAATTCTCCAGAATCAGTTAAATACGATGTGACAATCATAGTTGATGGACAACGCTTCAACTGCTTGAAGAGGGTAAAATTTCCGAACTACCGTAAACTTTGTAATAGAGCAGCCCTGAAACATACGTAGAATAGGTGGGATTTATTGTCGAAATCATGTCACAACTTCAAAATTGATTCTAACAGCTTAATCGAGAGCACCAAAAACAGGTTTTACGCTTGAAATAATACAAAAAAAATTAAGAAAATGACCACGTTTTGAGATTTTTTCCCCTGGAACGAATACATTGAAAATAGAGCGATCCCCTTTAATTGGACGGCGCCTGTAATGGTTTTAATGCCAAATATTATTCAGCTGTAATTATATTTCGGTAATACCTTTATGTCGAATATTATTATGATCATTTTTCCAGGAACTCTCTCTTCACTCAATGTATTTCCAAAGAATGTTCAGCTCAAACTTCACAGAAAAGGATGCGCCGGAGGTGGAGCTTGAAGATGTGGTCAATCCGGAGGCGTTCGACATGTTTCTGAAGGTGATTCACGGAGAGGACATTGTGACCGGTATATGATCCCACGAGAATTTATAATGCAACTTGATTTCTTCTAGATGTCACAGTTGATAAACTGTTGGAATTGGCAGACTACCTGGAGTCTGCCACATTGGAGACAAGTTGCATCCAACATTTAGGACGGAATACTGAGATTTCTTTGGCGAAACAGTTTGAAATGGCCGAAACCTATCATTCTGAAAAACTAATGGTAAGTTGTATTAACTGAAAGGATGTAACACCTCAATGAACTTTCAGACTCAAGTTCTCTCATCCGTCGAAGACGCATACCAACTTGACGAAGTGGTACCAAGAAATCTTGACTCCTTCTGCAACACCACCAAGAATATTGTGTTGCAAAGAAGTTTTGAGCTCCTCGGGATCCGCAAGCCTTCAGCTCCGCCATTTCCTGAAGAACCGGACCAAGTGTTCGAGCACATGATGAATCAAATAATTGATCAAGTCGAGATTCAGCACCACCATGGAGATATTTTAGAGAACCAAATGGAATTACTTTGTTTGCACTCGTTCTTGGAAGAGATTTTGCCCAGATTGAGCATGTCCGCAGCAGCTGAAACCATCCGTGACAATCATCATATCAAGGAGCTATCCAATGAACTACGAGATGCGCGTGGACCTGAGGAAATTAACTTCATTCAAGCTCAAATACTCGCGCTGAAATGTAAAGATATATACACGGCAGTCAAGGATTTAGGAAATATAATAAATCAAGACAGAAGAAGTATAGAGAAACTTAATAATATTCTTCTCAACTTCTTAATTAAACCTGCGTTACTGATAAGCAAAAACAAGCGAGCTCATCGTTCCTTCCGAGTTACTTTGGGAGACAGGGATATTGATGAAATATACCGAGATATTACGGAAAGAGCCGTCAGAGAATCACAAAGACAGCATATTCGAGAAGTAACTGATTATCCTTCATGGATTGAGGCAATCAACATGATGAATAATTATGTATCCGAGATGATGAAGTTACGAGATCGGTTCCGGAAACCGATCCCAGATGGCGTTCGACAACTGCCTAATAGAGCCGATTTCCGTGCAATCCATGAATTTATGAGCAAGATGAGATGTTATCACTATGGTACTGAACTCCCTATCCAACCGGAAGACGATGACAATGAGAACGAGGAAGGTCCCGATCAAAATGTAAATGATCAGAATCCACAAGAGCTGGTCCAGGAGTGAAATTGATTGGTCTTATTTTTTCACTTTGTACGGTTCTACTGTAGTTGAATGGATCCAAGCCACTTTTTGATATTGGTTGGACCCAACAGAGTGGTCAAAAACTTGAATGGACCCAAGACGAGCACCTGAAAATTGAGTGAACTCAAGAATTTCAATGAACGGGAATGACTTATTGGGAACCCGTTTTTGTGCAATTTTTCGTTTTTAAAACTCGATGAAAGATAAGACATTACGCTTGAGAAAAGAAAAAAAAACAATTTCTGAAAATAGAGCAGGTTCTCAATATGTCATTCTAACTAATGTTCATTTTGGGTCCACCCATTCCCACTTTTAGGTGCCCGTCTTGGGTCCAATAAATTTTTTGGTCTTTTTCTTGGGTCCATCAAACTTTTTGACTCCTCTGTAGGGTCCATCCAATTTCAAAAAAAAAGCTACTGTCCATTCAACTACAGTAGAACCTTTGTACTGTATGCATTATTATTTATTTTTTCATGATATCTTGTGATGAAAATATTGCATTTCTCTCAGCTATTATGAATTGAGATGTGCACTGAACTGTTTTTTTTTTTTGAGTTGAAATGAAGAGTATTGATATGTTCAAAACTTTTGTGTGAAAGTTGAACATTTTTGGGAAAATATTTACGAAAACAAGCTGATGGATATGGCCAAAGTTTCCCAAGTATGGTTCCTATGGACAAAGACTGTACAGTTCATTGCTCGTGATCACAGGCAGCGCAAAATTTTTAGTGACTCTAGGAATAAGTATTTTTCTATGAAAACACGTAACCAAAAATTATTGTCATAGCAGTAATCAAAATTTTGTTATCTGATTTCTGAAAATAATGATATTTCAGACGTAAACCCTTGAAATATTCCATTTTTCAGTGAATTTTCTCATACTTTTTTTGGCAAGACTCAAGCACCGCCAAATGAATTTTGAGACAGTAAACATTTTCACCTGAGCGCCTCAAAATTGAATAGATTTTCTTGAAACTTGCTGCAAAATGAACGAAAAATAGCTTGAAATCCAGAATATTTTTTTCAAATTTACAGCGTGAAAAATCAAGCTTCAATGATGAACTAAAGTTAAAAAAGGTCTGAAAACAAGATTCACGACAGATCACTTACATAAATGCATATAGTCCCCAAAAATACAAAATGTCATGACGCAAAAGTTCTTCTCACAAGTATCGCCTCTCACTGACCAACAAACGAAAAGACTAGTGAAAAGAAACCGACCTAGTTCTGGACAGCCGATAGCGGGCTGAGTGATATAACGAGTGGAGAAGAAAAAAAAGAGAATGTCCAAGGCAGCACAGCCAGGCGTCTTTTATCGGTTTTGAGAGAACTGCTCCAGCTGCGACTCGGACATTACAACTGACACCGCTTTGTCTTCTTTATTTCTCCACTTTTCCTCCTCTTTTTCCAGCGCTTCGGCTTTCCACAATCAATTCATTTCCATCAACACCATGGGGTAGTCCCCACCGTCATCCGGGGCCCCCTTTCTTATAATCATTTCAGTTTGACTCTCCCGGATTCGAGGGTCTCTGAATTAATTAAATTTTTGATTTTTTCTAATTTTAAAATGTCTATTTATTCTTATTCGCATTCAATATCTGAGGAAAGAAGGTGGGTTATTCCAACATGATTTTCTCGAATTTTTTGTACGTTCAAGATTCTTCATCACTGGCGTTTCAATTCCAACAACCAAAGAGATTCACGCATTTGAACAAGTGTCGCGTCAATGGAGAGAAGACTTGGAGCTTATGATGGGGGTGAGTGTCTTTGAATCTTTATTTTTTCTATTTAAAAAATTGAATTCTAAACAATATTTCCGTTGAGAACATTACTTTAACTCTTTTGGTTCCGTAAGAATGCATCTTTAAAATAACGAAAGCAAGTTAGTCACGGTCAGGGGTGGGCAAAAAAATTTTCGGACCGAAAAATTTTTCGGACCGTTTCCGAAAAAACCGAAAAAAGTTGATTCATGCGTTTTGTGAAAAATAAGGGCTTTGAACTGAAAATAGAAAAAAGTACTGGTAATTTTCGATTGCTTTGATACATTGCATTGTTTTTCTATAAAATTCTTGACTTCAAAGCTCTTTGGAAGTTTTTTCAAACTAAATAAAAACCAATCTAAGATCATCTTCGATAAATGAACAGTTTGGTTCTGATCTCTATTTTGTTATTCCTCTAGTATATTTTGTCAATAGTCGAATAATCAACAAAGAATTGTTGTCAAAACTCGATTTTTGTGAAAATCTACTAGAAAAAGCAGTTTCTCAGTGATCCAGTACTTTTTTCGGTTTTTTTCGGCCAAAAATTCCGAAAAAAAAATTTTTTTCGAAATTTTTTTGGAACTTTTTTTCGCACACCCCTGGTCACAGTTGACGTCAGACGTATATTTCTTAAGGAATAGCAGAGCTAGAAAAACGTTGATTAAACATGATGCCTTTCTTGTCCAATTTGGAAGCATAGAATCATTGGAGGAAATAAAAAGCTGTCTCCAAGAAGTAACTTGAATATATATCTTGACTTTTAAAATTATGCAACATCTTTTTCAGGCAGATTACAAGAAATCTGATTGCCACAAGTTTTTGAATGGAGAGTGTGATTTCAAGGAGTACTTCAAATGCACCACAAGATACCTAGAAGGTTTAGCAAAGTGTACCGAAGATGAGATTCAGAAGTTTAAAATGATTAAACCATATTTCGAGGAGACATGCCTGTAAAGAAACACACTTAAATCCATTTGTGGTCCATTTTAACATTTTGAGTCAATGAATTTTTTAAATTTCACACATTGTTTACTGTTTCCGAAACATACTGAAGTTTGACGGCGAAAAAAAAATTCGCTATTTCTTCTACTTCGGAATTCTCAGTTTCCGTGTTTCCAAGTGAGTTCTGCTTTTGAGTTAAGCGGGTGGAGAATAGTTGTGAGCCAGATAAAACTAAAGGATCTAAAAGAGATATATCAAGAAATAGAACTAACTTATCTTATCAATCTCTTCTCCTACTATTCATTAGCTATCGGTTCAAAATGATGTTTTGTCATAGAAGCAGAACATTTTTAGCTGAAAGATTAGGTTTTCTCTATCTCAAACGACTGAATTCCCGTATTTTTA